>JAQFXP010004795.1:0-10129 GCA_034693685.1 Belba bartosi
TTTTGTCTGAATGTGAAATATTGCTGTAGTTTAGCCTAAATCCCAGTTTGCTATTCAATCGACACGTTTTGTGGTGTTTGCGCCTTATCTTAAATTTCGAATCGATTGTTGATTTTGTTGATAATCTTTTCGACAAATTTTTTTCTATTATATATTTTTCGATTTATTTTCTGTTAATGAATTTTTTTTACAAATAAATTATTTTTTTATTGCGGTTTAATTTTTAAATCATTTTCTAAAAAATTATTTTATTTATTTTATAAATAATTGATAAGAATATTCTTTAAGCAATAATTTGTTTAAATATGTGATAATTTAAATTTTATTTTTTAGCTTGATTATTTTGATTTTTAAAATGTATATTTGATTAAATATTTTTTGAGATAAAAAAGATTTTAATCTAATTTTGCGTTACTTTCTCTTAAGATATGTCTCGTCTTTAGAGTTTATTCAAACGCAAGAATTTCAGAATTTCTTTTGATTTTAGTATAAATAAGAATAAATTTTTTTTATTTTTTATACTTTTAATAAATGCTATTTATTTTATTTTTGCATTTTATTCAGTTTTTACTTTCATTTTTCAATCTGACTAAACATTAATCAAGTTTGTTTAATCAAGCATAAAATTGTCAAATTAGAAAAATAAACAGTCTTGCTTAAAAAATTCAATATAACAAAACAAATGTACATCAAAAGCAAAAAAACAAATAATTCAAAAAAATTGCAAAATTTATAAAAAACAATAGAAAGCATTAAAAAATAAAACATAAATTAAAAAACTAAAAAAATTATTCAAATATTTTATTTAAAAAATTATTTCTATTTTTAAAAATTAATAACAAATTCTGACATAAAATATGACTAAAAAAATAGCGTAAAATAGGAGAAAGTTATTTACAAACTGTTAATTAGGCTCTAATTGTGTTTTCGAAAGCAGTGTATTCTTATGCATACGATTCGGAGGCAGAGCTAGAAATGCATAAAATTTTAAACATTTTCTTACGGTTTATAAATATTCTTCTGGAGCGACGGCTGTGCCCACAAAGCACCCGAAGAATGAATACCATCTGCAGAATGACAAACACAAACAGACAGTATAGGAAGCATTGGATATATGAACTCGAAAGGGAATGGGAGAACAGTTGCCAAACGGTTTATCAAACTTTAAATGTATATTAAATTCAGATTTTTCTTCGTTTTAAACGTCAGTTAAAATGAGTTTTTATTTTATGAAAAATTATAAAATATGAATATATATGCAATTAAAGCAAAATATAAATAGCAAGATAAATTTGTAGGAATAATTAATAAGGTTAAAAATCTTATTTATAAATAAAATAAATATGCTAGCAAATAAAAATGTTAATTTTCAAATAAAAATTAATCATGGAAATATTTTTAAATCTAAAATACTAATAAAAAAATTAAATTAAACAAGGATATAAATTTATTTCCAATATAAAAATGCTAATATACTAAGATATAAATTAATTGCGCACATATTTTAATATGAATAATATTAATTTTGCCAAAACTACCCACCTAAAATTCTAATAATTATATTTATAGCACTTTATTTCTGTTTGATAAATTTTTTTATTTACTTATTTATATGAAAATTGCTGTTTAGTTCAAATTTAATTCCAAACAGGCGCGCTTGCTATTCATTAGTCTCATGCTAGATTTCACGCATTTTTTCTAATTACTTCTACTTTTTTATGTTGCAAACAGTAAATAATTATTTATAAGTTTTTTGTTTAATTTTGTTTGTTTTTGTATTATTTCTTTTTTTGTTCAATTCTATTGCCAATCTAAACAAATAACTTAATCGAGTACAATTAACCAATAAAAAATTTCTAATATTAAACACATTTACATAAAATTTGTAAAACTTTTTATTATGATTTTAAACTAAAAATATATACTTAAAAATTTATCTAGACACAATTATGAATATATTTTTATAATAAATAATTTATTGCAATTTATTTAAATATAACTTTATTATAAAATAATAAAAATTTATATTAATTTATTTGAGCATGATTAAAAAATCTATAAAACTCTTGATGTAAAAGTTACATAGAAAAAATAAAAAAGTAATAAAACAACAAAAATGTTTGTTTCGACTGTATATCTCGCTAATGATGCCATTGAGTCAACCGAATCGAAACAGTAGTTTATTTTTGGCAATAGATTGCCATAAATTCAGTTGTTTTTACTGTCGATGCAAAAACTTTTTCAATGATTTTATTATTAATTTATTTGAAAAACACTTTCGCTTTTGACTACAAAACTCCAAACTCTAACAAAAAGTGATAAGAAGTTTATGATTGACTAAAAAGAAAATATGTGTTTAAATGCAAAAAACTTTTCTAACGAAACAAAACTAAAAAAAATAATAAAAAGTCGATTCAATAGCAATTCAGTATAAGTCAAAACATAGAGAGTTAGCGAAATAAAAAAATCACAAAAATTTCAAATACATAGCAAAACAGTAGTGAAAGACCTGATAATGACTGGCAATGCAAAACATGTTAAGAAAAAAAAAGTTTATTATATAATACAACAAAAAAAGTTGTTTATTATATTGGAAATACAAACGAGTGGAACCGACAGTTGTTATTTAATTAGCAAGCAAAAATCTCGTGTAAAAACTCTCCCCTTTTGTTCTAAAGAGCGAGTTTTTCCACTCACTTGACAACACTTTTATTCTTAAGTTTTCTCGTCTAAGAGATTGTTGTATTGAGAGCCAAGAAAATTGTTTATATATTTAGTGATGTTTTCTAACAATTTGTATTGTGAAGAGTGTGTGTGTGTGTGTGGAAGACGACTGTGTTTTGCCAATACGTGTATACATTCATTGTAATAACTGGTGTAGCCAGGTTACATTTTTGCAAATCTGATTTTTGTTTTATTTTATCATTTTAGATAAAAATTTATTTAATTTTTGATAATTTTTAACATTAATAATATATTTTAATTTTTTTTAACAATAATAAATTTAAGAAGCTAGCATAATTTTTAAAATTTGTATTAAAACCTTTTTTAATTAAAAATAATTAAAAGCAAAAAACAACGTTGCTAAAAAATTGTTAATAAAATACAATTGTTATAAACAATAAATATATAAATTATCTAGATAGTATTATTTTTAATATTATAACATATTCCGCTTGTACAAAAATTTAACAAACTAATCATAAAATATAAACTAGCCTGGGCACATCCCCAAAAATAGAAAAAGTGAGGAAGAGTGAGTGAGAGAGAAAATAGAAAAATATTCATCAAATATCTAAAACCCCGAAAAAAGACTTTACAAACGGAATCGCCGACAGAGTTCGTATTGAAACACAACAGACATACAGAAAAAGAGAAGAAGTGTTAAGACTTAGAGCTCGAGAAACAACACTTCGTCGCTGTTTCCCAAACCGAATGTTTGTTAAGTGGTGTTTGCGAACACATTCTTCTCGTTTCCGAACAATTCGATTGCTGTCTCACTCATCGCAATCGGTTTACGATAAACTCTTTTTCGGCGAAATATTTTCCCCGAAATCTTAGACTTGCTTTTAAATGCCCGATAGAGAGCGAATTGTTAGGAAAAACTTTTCTGATCTAATCGACTGTTAGTAATGTTTTGATACGTTTTCTAAGAATTTTTCTCGTCTTATATATAGTGTATTAATACTTATTTGTTGATTGAGTGCATAGTTGACATAGTTTTTGGGTTTAGAATTAAAATAATTTATTTTTTTAAACATTTTATTATTATAAAAATATGTATAAAAATATTTTAATATAAATTTAAATTTATTTTTTTAAATAAAAATTAACCATTCAACATTTCAACTTTACATACCAATTAGTTTGGTGTTTTTTGAATTATAAACAAGCATATTTTATGAGAATTATTTTATAACAGTTTGTAGATAAAATTTTTATATCATATAAATTATATCTATTTAATCAAATATGACATGATACAATTATTAATTAAAATTTTAACTGTAAATAATTCTCAATATTTATTTGCTTAGAATATATTTAAATTAATTTATGTTCTTTTTTGACCTGATCATTGCTCCAATTTTAAATATAATTTATACTATAAGTTAATATAAATTTATATAATATATTATCATTAAAATCAAATAATTTTAAAATAAAATATACATGCACAATTAATTTAATTAGAAACTATGGTATTTTAGCATTTTATTTTAAATATCGCCTTGAAATTAATTAATACATTGATTTCAATTAGATATTATGTCAATCAGATTAGCTAGATAGCATTTGAAATAACCAAATCGTTTGATGATTAATGCCATTTAAAACAAATTTAATGCAAATTATAATTAATTTTTAATATACAGTGAAATTTAAAAAAACAAAAACTAATATAAAATTTAAATTTAATTAATTTATTACTAAATGACTCGATATTTGCAGTCTTTTAAAGCAATTAAAAAAAATAGTTTTGAATAAATTTTAATAAAAAATTAAATAAAATTAGATAAATAGCAAGATAACAAAAATATTTTTTAACCAAGCTAATGAGAAAAAGGGTTAATTTATATAATACGATAAAATAAAATAAAAATTTTACGTAAAGTTCATGAAATGCTTATCTAATTGCATTACACTGCTCAACAATTAGCAAGATAATTTAGTGCTGTTTGAGAATTTCAATTCTTATTATCTTATTTCGAAAGTTTATTTAACCCAAACTGTAATTAAAATCAAAATTTTGTTTTATTTTTTTAACTCTTATTTTCGACACTAAACTCGAGTGAAGTCAAGATCAAAAGTACACTCTTTTTGTATATTTGCATATATTTTCATAATTTTATTTGATTTTAAGCCGTTTTTTATGTACATATTGTATAACATTTTTTATATATAATGTATACAAATGGTCATTAAAATGTAAATTAATACTTTGTTTTAGTAGATAATAACGTAAATAATTAATTTAAATAATTTAAAGCGTTTTATCTTTTTATTGTTAAAAATGTATTTTATTTTTTTATAATTTATAAACAGAATATTTTCTAAACAAAAGACAATTAATTATTTTTAAGTAAAAAATAGTATAAAATAAAAATATTAAATGAAATAATAAAATAAAAATTTTACATAAAATTTAAATAATGAAATTTTTAAAAATATACAAGCAAAAATAGATAAACTATTTTATAAATAATGTAGTATGTTAAATTTTTATAATATACTAAATTAAATTTTATGCGATGCTAAAATTACATTTAAAGATTAATAGCTATAGCATTTTATTAAATGTTTCATCTTACAATTAATTTACATTTTTCTAAATTTAAAAAATATTTTAATATTTGTATTAATATAAAGTTTGTAATAAAAAATATTTAAAAATAAAATAAAATAATATATATTTTTATTTTTATGTTTTGTTTCTAAATATTTTTTTAATACAAATATTAAAATAAATCCAGCTTGCAAAACCAAAATGCTTTAAAAATCAAATTAAAAAAATATTTATTAAAAATTATCTTCCTGCTATTATATAACATAAGTTTAAAATTTATTGAATGACTGAATAATTTTGATGAAAACGTTAACATCAAATGTCAAATACAAGAAAAAGAGACAAAATTTTTTTATCATTTTAGTTGAATGAAGAGAAATTAAATATTTTTCAATTGGAATACCATCTGTTGCATGCGTCAAACGCAGCATGAGACATTTTTTTCTAACTTGTCTATCTTTTGCTCTAATTCCTGACTCAAGTTTCAAATATCTTTATATAACTGTTTAAATCAAAACTTTTTTTCTTCTTCTGTCAAATGACATAAATAACGGAATAAAATAAATTTTAAACATATTTTTGTAAACATTTTTGTGTTTGAGTTTTATTAAATTTGATTTATACAAAATTTTTAAAATTTTAACATGCGTATTATTTGATGTAATTATATATATTTTTTGTTTTTTTTAATCCAAATGATCTAAACTTTTTTGTAAGCATTAAAAACACATTAATTACGTTTAACTCTTCCGGATCTCAGAAAATAATTATTTAATACGAAAATTGTGCCGAAATTTATTGCTAATTACCTATAATTAAAAACCAAATCAAAAAACAAAATCAATATTAAAAATAAAAAAAATATTAATTAAAAAATTAAATAAATGCCACATTTTATACCATGATAAATAAAATACAAAACCCAATTCAAAAGACTATATTTCAATAGCAATAAAAAAATTAATCTAAATTTACGATGAATTGAATGTAAATCCAATCAAATAGACTATAAAAAACTTTTTTTCTTACAATCTCTGACTTCATGTCAGTCTTAATAGAGTTAAAGAATTTCTTATTTTACTATTAATTAATCGGAACACTCGGCGCTAGTTTAACGGGGCATCTCCTCCGAGGCCTCAGTCTCCCTGTGCGCCGGCACTGGTATGCGATGTATGTTGAATAAGATTAGATACACTGGAAAATAATTATTGAATGTAAGGAATGGCAGAAAAAAATTAGTGAAAAAGTTTTAGACATTGGATAAAAATATATCAGACTAATAGTTGCATGCTTTTAGCGTTGTTAAATTTTAATTAATTGAATATTTGCAAGTTTCTTTTACATATAGCTAGTTACATTATTATATTTGTTTTAGAAATTTATTTGTATAAGTTTATTTTATTATTAATAATTTATTTTTAATTTGAACAAATCTAAATAGCCAATATTTTTAATTAGATATTAATAATCACATTTAAATATTACCTAGGTAAATTGCTCTAATTATTAAATATGCAAATATAATGTTTAAAATTATTGTTATTTTTACTATAAATGTAATATGTTAAGCAAAAAAGTTTAACATGGTTATAGTTTAAAAATTGCCAACAATTTATTAACTTTACAACCCTATGCACATTAAATGTGGGCTAAAGTTAATTTTCGTCTTTCAATTGCTCCGATCTCTCATTGAAAGTCAATTTTCTTATGTTTTTTTACATTGACTTAAGTTTTCTAAACACACAAAACAGTGATTAATCCCCAAAACGAAAATTTAATTTTTATTTCTCTATTCAATTCACTTTTGGTTTTGCTGTTGAAAACCTAATTATACGTTAATATTGTTTTCGGGCTTTTGTTGTATTAAAACGAATTCTTAAACTTTCAGTTTATTATAAAATAGTTTTTAATGGATTTAACGCTTAATTTCGAAAAATGAGTGAAAAAAAATGTAAAACTAATTAATCATAAAAATTCAATACAAGTAGAGGTATATGTGATTTTAGAAATGTTAACTTGTTCATTTATGTGTGGGTTTATATAACATAATAAAATAGTTTTTAAATATGAAATTAAACAAAACTTTTGATTTTGTTTTAGACCTACGCTCTATGTGTTGACTAAATACAATCAAAAATTGTATTAAAAACTTTTCAATTATTTTGTTATTGAAATGCCTTTTAGTAAAAAAAATACATTTTCTGCAAAGTTTTTGAACTCTTGTTCTAATTTAAATTATTTATTAAATTTTACTTAAATTTTTAACTAGCTAATAAACTAAATCTATTTAAACTACTCTAGCTAGTAATTATTGTTTAAAAAGTAAAATTATTTGTTTTTAACAATAACAAATGGTTATTATTATTTATGTGCTAGATAACATTTAGCAAAACAAAAATATATAAATCAATTAAAATCCAATTATATAAAACAACAAATATTTCAAAAATAAGAATATGTTATATATTAGATATGTTTGACTGTATTGCTCTAAAAAACTGCTATTAATTAATTGCAACAATAATTATTCTTGATAGAAATTTGTATAATACATAATTATATATTAATTACGTAATAATTATCGAATAATTTATTATTTGGGCGTTTGTTGTAATCTAAAAAATAATTAATCGGATTATAAGTTATGCTTTTGAAGACAGTTTAAACTGTAATACAAAATAAATTTTTTAAAAATAAGTTTTTAATAGCATTTAAATGATTTGAATCTTTTTTTTTAAAAAATAAATTAAATAATTTTAAAAATATATATTTTTTATTAAAGTAAAAATAATAATAATCTTTTGTTTAATAATTTATATTTGATTTAAGTGTAATTTAATTTGTTGTTTATTAGCAAGGTAAAAAATTAAATTAAATTTTCAGAGATTACCCAGAGCATATTTGGAGCCCTGTTTATAGATTACAATCTTATTGACCTTCATATGTGTTGAACGAATAAAATATGAATTTTGTTTAGATTTCTGTTTCACTACTTATTTCATAACATTTTTTTTTATTGTTATATAAAATATTCATAAAACAAGAGTTGATATAAAACATAAAAATTTATGTTTTATGTCGAAACTTACGCCACATTTACGACTGTAAACACACATAAAAAGGTTTTGCAATTTTTTCACTGATTATTGAATTGGATTTACAGTTAACGTAATAAAAAACTGTAATAAAGAGTTTGTTTGCCTTTCATAGACATAAAAAATATATATAAACATAAAAAAATTAATTAAAATTAAAAACAAATTAAAGTTAATATATAATTCTTAAAAACACCAAGATACAAGCACAATTTTTAAAAATAAATCTATATTTAGGTCAAGTTATGTTTGAAAAAGTCTATATAAAAAAGAAAAATCAATACAATTGAATGGAAAAACTCGTAAATCTATTATTGCATAAAAAATTAAAAACTTTTTTATATAATAGAATCAAAATCTCGATTCTCTGCCAAATGGGGGTAAATGAGTGGAGAGGGCGGTGGGAATGGAAGAGAAAAGAAATACTCAAACAATATATAACTTTAATAATTGATAACTTATATCGTGTGCTGAGCGGCCAGTGTTGAGAAGATTACGATATCTATTATGTATACAATTATAATGTTTTGTTATTTTGAATTAGTTTTCTATTCAATTGGTTGGGAGAGACAGAGGGGGAGAGAGTGCTAAAAGAGAGGAGAGAGTGAGGGAGAGAGAGAAAGAGAGACAGACCTGTGAACAGCTAAGAGAGTAATTCGTATTTTTATTTTATTATTCCTTTTGTGAAAACTTATTCTCTGATTGTGTTTCGCGTGTAATACGAATGGATAGACAGAGAAAAAAATCCGTTGCCTTTGGTTTCGAAACTCCAGGTGTTTGACAAAAGCCCAATCGCACCGAACATACTCACGGATTAATGGGCCCTCCGGTGCCCACTGGCACTCACAATATAATATATACATGTACGTTTCGTCAGTGTGCGCAAAGTTTTAGCACATGATTAATTTTTTATTTCAATTGTGCTTGTCCGTTTTCAAGCCATCATTAGTTTGGATTTTATTTGAATTTTTTGGTTTAATTTCTTTTTATATAACTTTTTATTTATTTTTTTGTCATTCAATTTGAATGAATGAGATTTTTATTTCGATTTTATTTGCCATTCAATACAATTGTTTTATATTTCAATTTGGGATTTGATTCTCGGATTCTACTATTCATTTGATTAAGAATTAAATATTTTTTATGATTTTTTTATGATTTTTTTCTCTTTGTATACATTTTTTTTGTAATTTCAGTGTTTTGTTGTAAACTTCAAATTATTTTCTCTAATGAATAGTATTTCTATTTTGTGTTTGAATTCAATAGCTTTTTATGTTTTTTAAGCATTTTTTTGTATTAAGAGTTCATTTACTCTGAAATTATCGCTGATTTAGTGCTTAATATTAATTAAGAAGTTTTTTAACTCTTTTGTATATAATTTAAGTAATTTTTTATTTTTTGAGTAATTAATTAATTGCGTATTTCTAGTGAATAGCCTTTTAATAGATTCGGGAAAAACATTGGTTTTTGTTTTAATGACTTACTAATGGCTTTTGATTAATGAATATTCAGATTATGTTTTAAATAATTCGGTTTATTCTTCATCTAAACCAGAGTATGAACTGAAAGTAATTTTTATTATTATTTTATTTTAAATTGTTCTAGTTAAAAAACAAGAGCATTTGTTTTGCTGATTTTTATTAAATAATTTTGTGGTTATATATATATATATTTTTAAATTGCTCTAGTTTGATAATTTTTGTTTTTGCTTATTTTATTTGTTTTAAATTGTCAAAGTTAATTTATT
>JAQFXP010004796.1:0-10129 GCA_034693685.1 Belba bartosi
ATGCAGATATATTGTTTTTGTGTGTTTTGTAAACAGTTAAAATGTTAATTAACTCTTTTGAACTATGAAATGTGCCCCACACTGATAATAAGTTAAACAATTATTACTAAATGTCTAGTAGTATATAAATTAATCAAAAAGTTCATGCACATTTTAAAATGTATTATTTACTAAATATTAGTTTTTAAAAAGTACTTAAAATTATATTACATTTTATGGCATGCTGTTAAATTTATATGTTATTAAAAATATTATTTAATATTTTTTTAAGTTAATGTAAAAAATTAATTTAATTTTTGCTGAATCTCACTCTGTCCACAATTTAAACTAAAATAATTGTAAGTTTTATATGCTTTCTGTATATGTTCTTTCTTTTTGTATGGATACTCTCTCAATGTATGCTTTTGTGCAGTACAGCAATCCAACAATTGTTGGTTTTACTGCTGCACGCCTTCAATGCAAGATATTTGTTCAATGCGTGCAGCAGTAAAACCGACAATTGCTGTATTACTGTACTGCACAAAAGCATACATTGATAAAATTTTGCTTTAACATAATCAAGAATAATTTTATAAGTATTTAAATCTTGCTTAAAACTTTGACGTCATAATCATTGTAATAGGTTTAGGCAACAATGACCAAGGTTTAAATTTAAGATGATTTAAATTTTAAAGACTTTTAAAGTTATTTTAGTTAACAATGTTAAAAACAATTTTAATTAATTTTTAAAAATAATTAGAATTTTGTTTTAAGATATTATTTAAAAATAAACTTATCTGCTGATAGTTTTTTAAAACATAATCTAATATTTAATACCAAAAAACGGCAAAGCTTATAGTAAAATAGAAATCTCTTCATTGTAAGTTTGAATGAGACAATTTTTAAATTTTTCAAAAATATATTTAAACTTTTTTGTTTTAAAAATTTTAGCTATATACTTATTTATTTAAAATAAATAAATATCTAAACATTAAACATATATTGTGTTTAAACTTTGTTTTGTTTGGATATTGTTTTATATATACTTTTTTTAATGTTTAAACAGTTTGAAATTTATATTAAAATTGTTTTAAAATGTTATTATTAATATCAATATTAATTAACTGATTGAAACTTTATTTTTGTAAAACAATAAAATATTTTAATATTAATAATAGCACTAACAAAAATTATTTAGGATAAAATAAATAATTTAAAATTTATTTAGTATTTTTATTTAAAACTGTTTTTGACAAAAACTCCAGAGCTGTATTATCTATAAATATAATTTTGCAAGTTTAAAAATACAATAAATATAATATACTTAACCTAAACTAAAATATTATTTTTTCTTGATAATAACTGTCAGTTTGAATTTTAAAATAAAATGATTTATATTTTTAAGAATAAAAATATGTAATTAATTATAAATTAGTATTTCTATAGAAAAAATTAATGATTTAAATTATTTTTGAAAATTATTGTCAAAATAATTAGCTATCGATTCGTCAGATTTTTCTCAATTGAAGAAAAAAATCATAAAAAGTTGAGTTAATTAAAGTAGAGACCAAACTCGGGAATTAACGGGAATTGCATTAATTATAAAATTAGTCAAATTTTAATTTGTTTAATTTTATCAATTTTATGGCATTAATTAAATTTTAAAAGTATTAAAATAAAATTTATTTAAAAAATAAATTAAGTAGACTTTAAACGAATTATTTAAAATAATTAATAAATTGCTCTAATTATAAAAATTAATTTTATAATTAACAATTAGATTATTAAAAATAAGTTAAAAATGGAGCAATGTAATTATTAAAATTAATTAACTATTGCATAAAAATAAATTTAAGTTTGAGTGGGTTTTAAAATGTCTATATGAATAGCACCTCTATTGTTCAATGTATACTGGTACTTTACTCTATGCTATAATGAATATTGTATTGAATTCTGTTAGACACGGCCTCCTAATGCTTGCTAAATGCTATTCGTTTCCATGGTTACCTTGATTGCAAAGAGCACTGGAAATAGAGCACCCGATGCAGAAATACAAACCATAAACATAAAGAATATTCTCTATATTCTTTAAAAGACAAAAACAATCGATATTTAAACGCAAAAATTTACTATTTCTAAAATTTTAAAAATAAATATATTATTATTTATATAATTGTTGAATAACTCAAATATTATAATCATTTAAACATAATATAATATAATTTAATAAGAAATTAACCTGCATCATATTTGTTTTGACTATCAGAGCCACCTAATCAGGTAATGTTGTGTTTGTGTTATGTTTTTTATATTAATCTGCATCTGTATTTGCCTGTGCCTGTGCCTGCTAACTGTTTATTAGTTTGAAAAAGGTTTGCTTTTTTGTTTGTTAAAATTAATTGTGTTTTTTGTTATTTGACCTTTACTCAATTCATATGGTATATTACAAATTTAATTAACTATTAATATTTATATGTTTTCTATATTGCACAATAGTAAATTAATGCTTTAATATTTATTACAAATTTTTTTGCTAGTTGATTTAAACTAAATTTATTTATAAGTTAGTATTATTTTACTCAAATTTAATTTTATTTTAATTATGCATGGTACAGTTATAATTTTTTAAATTAAATAATAATTTTAATTTTTTGCTTTTAAACATCAAATTAAATATTCTTAATAAACAATATCAGACAAGAATTTGTTTATATTAGTATATTATTAAATTACTGTTAATAATATTATTGTAGATTTATTTACATTTTAAAATTTAATGCATTATTATTATGCTCAAATTTATAGATTTTTAAATAATCAATATATAAAAAAATATAATTTAAAAGAATCTTGTGAGAAAAATATAACTTAAAGTTATTATTATTAACTGTTAGTCACGCACTTAACTGAAATTTATTTTTATTGCATTAATTATACAAAACTATATATTGTTATTAAAAATAATATGATAAAGCCAAAACTACAGCTGTAGTATTAAATTAGTAAAATAGTCCTAGAACCAATATACAATTTTAATTTAATTTAATCTTTTATTTTAAAAAAGTTTGTTTGATATTTATATATTAGTTAAGTTTGCTTGCAGCATGTTGGTTAAAAATATATAATATATAAGATATATCTAGTTAATATGTGATGGATAACATAATGTAATCTAGCTAATGTATTTACCAATTAACGCACTAATGAATTAAATATTTTTGCACTCATTCTCTCAAACTTTAGATTTTTAATAAACACTGAATGATATATTGCAACTGAAAATACACTTTAAGCCAAAACAGTCTTATGAATTCAACAGTCAAAATGTCCCAGGAAGATAATATGAATACTAAAATCAATTTTGCCGAAGGTGAGACAATCTTTTGTTTACTATGTTGTTTTATTATTAACGTGTTTGCATTAGATCTAGATACTATTATAATTTTAACGCACATTATGTGTTTGATAAATTAAGGAAATAGTTGACCAAGATACTAATTATTTACTGTTATCTAAAAAGTTTACCTTTTTAACATAAATAATAACATTTAAATTTAATGTTTTTTAAAATCTAATAATTTTTTGTTTTTATAAATTTTTAAAAGCGTTTCACTAAATATTAATAAAACTTTTTATATAATGTCTTTAAATTTAAATTTAACACTATTTTAATATATAGTTTTAAATTAAAATTAATTTTTATTCTAAACAGAAAAGTGCCTTAAAATTCATATTGAATTTATTTTTTTCTATTTAAATTTTAACAAGTATTTTAAAACAACAACATACTATTTTTAAATTGACCTTTATTTTAAATATATACATTTTAAGTGTGTTTGTCTATTTATTTCAAAATCGATATTTACAATCATTAAAAAATATTATTATTATTATGCGTAATCATTAAATAAGATTACTTTGATTAAACTAAAACTTAAATTAGATTTTAGAAATTTAATTTTTAAATTTAATTTATTTGCATGTAATTGTTAAAAACATCTAAATATTTAACAAGAACATATGATTTTTTTTGTATATTATACAAAGATTAATTAGGAGAGATTAGCCAAAAATACCATTTAATTTGGAAAATTGGCATTTATTTCCTCTTAGCATTTAGTCTGCAAAAAGATTTTTTTCTTACAATTTGCGGCTGGCTAATTTTATTAAATTTTTAGAAAAAAATTAGAAAATTTTGTTTAAATTAATGCTAAATCCGGTTTAAAGTTAATTAAATTTATTATAAACCCAGTGTATTAAATAAATCCAATTAAACTGCATAATAAATTAAGTTATTCTAAAGAAATTTAAAAAAATTTTGGCAAAATTGCTCCCCTAATGCTCCCTGGATTGACCAACTTTCCTAATCTTTAATATTAAATATGATAAAACTTGACAATATAATATTTAAGTAAAATTAACTAATAAATTTGTAATGAAATTTTTAAATAATCAAAAATTACAATTTTATTTTTTTTGCATAAAAATTTAGTTTAAATGCATTTATTAAAAATGTTAAACAAAAAAAATTATATATTAATTAAATATTTTTTAACTGATGTAATAAAATAAAATATATCAATTTTTAATCTATAAATTGACTTGCTTTAGCAAGATGTAAATTTCACTTAATGATTTACTGAAATCAACAAGTGATAACAGATATATTTTAGTAACAGGTGGGAGTTAACACAATAAACCTTTTTTAAATATATTGCAAATACAAAATATAATGAATAAAAAATTTAATTAAATTTAATTAAATTTCTTCATTTAAAATTAAATTTTATTAATTTAGTTTTGCTATTTCATTAAAATTTAAATTATTTAAAAATGGCATTGATTAATTTATTGTAAAGAAATATGAATATAAATAAAATGCTATAATAATAGCAATAATAAATGTAATAATGAGATAATAACGTGTTAATAAGGGTGTAAACTTAATTGCTTACTAAATAAAATTTAAAAATAAAAATAAAAATTATAATTTATTTTATAAAATTTAAATTAACTGCTTTAAATATATTTAGCACAATTGCTTTTAGTAAAAAATTTAGCAAAATAATTATATGAATGTTTAGCACATTTAAGTTGTTAAATATTTTATTAATAATTTTGTCAAATGTATTTTATGCCAATTTTTATTATATAATTAATATTTTATATTGATTTATCTAAATAAGTTAACATAATAAAAGACAAGTTAAATTTAATGATACAGAAATAACATTTTTCAAAACTAAATGTTTACATCAAAATATCAATAAAATAGGTGCCAGTCCCATTTATATAAATAGAGTAATCACGTGCTAACTAGAAAACTGCTTACACTGTAAGTGTCGCTTCCAGTTATTATTATGACACACACAACATGGTATAGACCGATACACTTATATATTGATAAAATACAGTATTTTATTTTCTTGAATCTGCTTGTTGGTTTAAACATTTATAAGAAATAACAATTATTAAAATGATGTGAAAAGAATTGACTGTTTTTATTACTTAAACAAAATATTTATATATTTTGTTGCTCTAAGAAACAAAAATTATATATTTATTTATTCTTATATATAATTTCTACTTGTATACTCTTATTTTACTTTAAAAAAAGTATACAAGTAGAAATTATTAGTTTTAAGTTTTTGTTTCCTTATTTATGCAAATCTTTGAATTTATGTTGATTTTTATAAATCTAATTAATTCCATCGTGCTGGCTTAAATTAAAATATTAATTAACATTAATTACATAATAATTAAAAATACATTGTACATAATTTGTCATAAATATTAAACAAGCAATATGAATTTGTTTAAAATAAATTACATTTAAATCTAATACTAATATAGATTAGTCTAGTTTAATAATTAAATTAATTATTGAATCAAATAATTAAAAATAAAAATATATACTCTTTTCTTGCGTGCGTCCAAATTTGACCTCCGGGTCACATCAATTTTAAAAATCAAACCGCCAAGGTGAACTGAGAAGAGTGACAGTTAGTGACGTTGATATAATGCAAAAACAAAATAGCGTTGTTTTTGGAGGTGCGGACAAACACTCGTTTAATGATTTAATTTTGCAATTTATATGTTTTTGACCAAATAAACTTTTATATTTTTATCTATGTTGTTTCTTAAATTAAATATTTATTTAATTGCTGTTTTCAATTTAATCTAGGTAGCGAAAACACGGATGGAGGTCAGGGAGTGTGCGGCGCTATATTGACATTGCTGTCACTACTAGTGGCAGCTTGTACATTTCCGTTTTCACTATTTTTTTGTATTAAAGTTGTCCAGGAATATGAGCGGGCTGTTATATTTAGATTGGTAATTATTAAAAATTTATAAATTAACAAGTTTCCTATGTAAAAAAATAAAATTTTGTTTTAAACTAAAAATTTTGTTTGCAATTGTGCTAGGGTCGTTTACTGCATGGTGGCGCAAAAGGCCCAGGCATATTCTTCATCCTGCCCTGCATCGAACACTATACCAAAGTTGACTTACGAACTCTGACCTTCGATGTGCCGCCACAGGAGGTGCTGACCAAAGACTCGGTGACGGTGTCGGTCGACGCAGTTGTCTACTATCGGGTGCATAACGCGACTGTGTCTGTGGCCAACGTAGAGAACGCCCACCACTCGACCCGCCTCCTGGCTCAAACCACCCTGCGAAATATGCTTGGTACACACAATCTGCACGAGATTCTGTCGGACAGGGAGTCTATATCTAACTCAATGCAGGTATGCATTCAATGGGAATTTGTTTTTTAATTGTTTTTTGAAAAATCTGTAAATTTTTATTGATTTTAAACTCTTACTGAACGTACTCTTACGGCACTATTTTTGTGGATTAGTTGTGGGGAAATCCACAAATAACGTCTCAACTGCTTTTAATAATGACTGTGCTTGAATTAGATGATCTAAACGATCTAGTTGCTTGAATTAGTTGTTTTCTAAACTTTGCTGGGTTGGACTTTAAGTTTAATTATATTTTTAATTTTATATTTTAAAAAAGTTTTTGGATATTTAACTCGTCCCTTTTATTATTGCTTGTCTATATTTGTTAAGTGACCTGAATGCAAAAATGCTTGATTAATCCGGATACAAGTAAGGCTGCATTTTAGTTTGCAAAAACTTTGTCTAAATAAGGTGGAACATTTTTTTTTGGTTTAAAATTTTATTATTTACTATTCTGTATCCTTCTCTAAAATCCCAAATAATTATAGACTGTCCTGGATGAATGTACAGGTGCCTGGGGTATAAAAGTGGAGCGTGTGGAAATGTGAGTGAATAAAAATTTTTATTTTAAAACAATTCTCTCTCTTTTCCCAAACATCTAGACCATTTTGGATGGTGTGACTGACCAGTGGGGGATTAAAGTAGAAAGAGTAGAACTGTGAGTGACTTTTATCAACAACTTTTAATTATTAGCGCAATTTGGCCCAAGCTTCATTTTTCACTCAATCTATTACTAATTAAATTACTTTTAAAATTACTTTAATTAAATTATATATTTTATATTATAATAATATTACTAATAATAATTAGAATATTTTTAAATTACAGCTAAAATTATAATCTAATTTAAACTAAAATTTAATTTTAGAATAAATTGCACAATATACTTTAATATTAATATATAATGTATGTGGCGACAGGTAGCAACAGCACTTTTTTATTAATATTACTTTTATAAAAATTTTAGTAATAAATAGTATTGTTCTTTTTTGCTAGTTAATTAAAAAAACGATAGCAGTACCCATTCTACTTTAGCAAGGCACTGTAGTATAAATTTGATTTAAATCTAGAAGTATAAGTCAATTAATTATAAAATATTTGACACAGCATGCTAACAATCAATATATTATGTCTCGCAACATGACATTTGATAAAATTGATCGAATTTATAACATACAATATAGCTTAATTAATTAAAAAAACTAAATACTAAATATTTTAAAATTTAAACATTTGAAATTTTAAATTTTATGTTATAAATATTTACTTAAGAATAACTTGTTTACAATTTAAATAAATTTAAAAATTCTTGCATGATAATTAATTTTTTATTTACATAATGTTACAAAAATATACACTTGAATGTTTTAAAACTATTTTTATAAATATAATTTCAAACATGTTGCGAGATAAAATATATTAAATTTATTTGTATAGTAAATATAAAACAAGTAAGACACTATGTTAAATTTAGCTATCATAGCATAATTACCTATCATAATAAAAAAAATAGGTTATAAAGTGAAGGCCAGAGCTTTACACATCATTCAAACTACAGAATGCTAATTAAGATAATTACATATATAGTTTTTAACTCGCCCAGTTTATATGTATTAATAGATCAGTTTTATTTAAATTATTTATTTATGCTATTATTAGCTAATATTATGATATATTAGGTTAAAAAATTCTAAATTATCGGTTGGGAAAAGATTGGTAACTGTATTGATACTAATAATGACAATGCAATTGAACACAAATATATTCTCTTAATCTTTTTTTTCAAACATTCCAACTTGCACACTATTATTACAGCAAAGACGTCCGACTGCCAGTCCAATTACAGCGGGCTATGGCTGCAGAGGCAGAGGCCGCTCGAGAGGCGAGAGCTAAGGTATGAACATATACTGTGTATATCGACACATAATCCCCGCAATAATATCTTTATTTATAAATGTGTTAAATAAACTTTGCCCTTTTACACAATTAATTATAAATTTTGTCTTGCTCTCAATCTTATGTCTTTATTCCCGGCCTATAATTAGGTGATTGCCGCCGAAGGCGAACAAAAGTCTGCCCGAGCTCTGAAAGAGGCGGCCGAAGTGATAGCGCAAAGTCCGGCTGCACTACAACTAAGATATTTGCAAACCTTAAACACAATATCGGCGGAAAAGAATTCAACAATCATATTCCCGCTGCCAATCGATTTCCTCTCTCATTTTATTCGTAAATAATTAGTACTAATCTTATTCGTCACTCTATATACTCAAAACGGTTTGCCTAATAAACAAAAAACATTCAAATAATTGTTATATTGAAAAAAGCATAACATTTATGTGATAAACTGTAAATGTTGATTTATGCTAAGTATTTGTACTGACAACTATATTATTATCATTTATTGTTGTAAAACAAACTTGTTTAGGTGATAATGTCTTATTTTACAAGTTTATTTTATTTTATTTTGTCTTAGTAAATTGTTGTAAATTTATTTATTTATATTGTTGTAAAGTTATTTTTTTTGTATTATATTTTATGCTTGTATTATTAATTTTTATAAATTAATTGTTTTTATCAATTATTTAAAACAAATTTTAATTTATAAAAAGATAATTTAATTTGTAAGTTCCAACATTGCAAATATTAATAGTTTTTAAAATAAGCATATGTTTGATTTATTTTAAAAATTATTATGTCTAATTTATTAACATGTAACTTTATAAATTATTAAAAATATTATCTTAAGTTATAAAGAATTTTTAACCTAGCTTTATTTGATTGTATGACATTGGTATAAATATCAAAATAAATTAATTGTTAGTAAAATATTATTTTTAAATATATATATTTTTAAATAATTTAATAGTTCTTAATAATTACATCTAAAAATTTTATGACTAGTTAATTTAAATTTAAATATAAATGAAAATTTAAGGTTTTAAAACTAAAATAATATTGCTTAAATAATGAAAAATTGCTAAAATAACTCAAATAATATAATTTTTTCATAATTTGTTTGCCATTTATTGCAATATATATATAGATTAGCATAATCGTTCGAAAATAAAAATCAATATGCATGTAAAAATATCTTTTTTAATTACTGGTTAAATTTTCAAGTTAAATAAAATATAATATGTTTCTGCAATTACTAAATTTAAATAATTTATGTATTTAATTTGAGTAAGTTTCAATTTTAGTTTTAGTAAGATGTTACAAAATTCATCATTTTAAATAAAAATAAAAGTGTCTATAAATTTTCGGACGTTTTATATCTATTGTAATAAAGATTTCCAATAACTGTATTCAACTGTATATTTGAATGAATTGAAAATATAGTTTCATTCAAGACGTGAGCTCTTGATTTGAAGCGAAGGCTTTCGTCGGAGTTATTGGCTTTTGATTCT
>JAQFXP010004797.1:0-10126 GCA_034693685.1 Belba bartosi
TTGAAGAAGTTTTTGGCCAGAGATGTCCCGAAGCTATACCCCGACGGCGACTATGTGTTCCATCAGGATTCGGCCCCTTCTCATGTCTCGAACTTTACGCGAGAGTTCATGTCTTCTCGAATGAAGTTTATTACTAAAGAGGAATGGATGCCTAAGAGCCCCGACGCAGCGCCAATGGATTATTCAATTTGGGGAATAATGAAAAGGAGGTTATGGCGAGAAAAAGTGGAAGATATGGCTTCACTTAAAAAAGCCATTCAGAAGGTATGGCGACGTTTGCCTCAAGAACTCATTAATAAGACTCTGAAGTCGTGGCCGAAAAGGGTTTTAAACATTTATAAGAATAAAGGGACACATATTGAAATAATTTGTAATTAAATCTCTTTTTAATAAAAAATTATAATACTTTGAATTTGTTATTATAAAGTTTTTATCGCTCTGTAGTTATTAAATTTTATTATTATTTTCAAAAAAATTTATTGTGAAATAATCAAGAATCTTTGATTTATCACGTTTTATGCTATAAAGTTATTTTTAACCAAGGTAATTAAAGAAACATCTGTTTACATTTATTTTTATATTTAAAATATTTTACAACGTTGCATTTATCTAAAATTATGAATAAAAATTTTTTATTGTTTATATTTAATTTATAAACAAATTTTAAGTGTATTTTTTTAGATTTTAAAAGTTTGAAGTAGTAACAAATTGTAACTTGTTATAATTTTTAAAAAACAAAAATAGATGTCAACAATTATTTTAAGTAATAAATAATTTGTAATTTTTAAAATTTTAAAAATCTTGTTAGTTTCCTCAAAACACATTTTAATTTTTTAAAAACTAACAAGCCAATATTTTTTTAAAATATTTTTCTAGTATATCCGTAAAGAAATTTCATATTTGCAATAAAAATATTATAATAAAATATAAAAGGATTATTTAATTATTGCGTTTTAAGCAATAAAGTTAGTTTTGAGAACGGCTGTATATTTATTAAATAAGTTAATAAGATTTTAAAAAGGTGATTTTTGAGGGTTTTGGGAAGGTTGGCCTTTATAGATATTAAATGATTGCAAACACTTTTATAATTTTGTTGTTTTTAAGCGCGTAATGACTGCTGAGTTTAGAGTGCATTTTGTAAAACTGCCAAACAGTTGATAGACCTTTACTTCTTTATATAATTATATCTTTATAATTAAATTAATAAAAATTGATTTTATTATCTGAAAATAATAACTAATAAACAACTATTCTATTAAATAAAATTAAATTTTAATTAAAAATATAATTTAGTTTTAAAACTATGTCTAACTAAACAACGGATTTTCATCCTTGCTTGTTACTCAAATGCCGTTTTTTTTATATTACTATTGCAAATATCTTTCTGTTTTACTCAAATACATTTGCAAATACCCAGAGACCTTTTCTGTCTACTTAATTTAATTATTAACATTTCAATATAGTTTTCTAAATCAATTAACACATTTTATTAAATAATATTAATTGTTAAATAATGCTATATATTGAGCTTAAATAAATGTCATTTCTTGCTTTTCTATTATTATCAACATTTAATAAATAAAATATTTTATGCAAAATTTATTCAAAGAATTTATAAAATTTGTATTAATAGAACTTTTGGATATTTAACTCCTCGTTAATTTAAAATTAATTCGAATACAACAATTTATATAGTATGTTTTTAAAACATGCAAATGTAGTGTATTTGTGGGGATATTACAAATAATAATGTTTTGAATAATAAAAGTGAATAGTTGCAAATAATTTAAATTAAATAAGTTAAATTTTAATTATTTGTTAATTAATTCAAAAAACATTTTAATTTATAAATTAATATTTTTGAAAAAACCTTTTCACATTAAATTTGCAATAAAATACTATAATTATAAAAAAAAATATTTTATTGTAAAATAATCAAGGATCTTTTATTTATCACATTTTAAGTTATAAATTTATTTTTAACGAGGGTGATTAAAGTGACAATTGTTTATAATTATATTTATTTTTAAAATATTCTACATTGTTACATTTAACTATAATTATAAATAGAAATTAATTATTAATTTTAATTAATTTATAAAAAAAATTGTTAATTGAATTTTCTTGGTTTTTAAATTTTAAAGTAGAGACCAATTATAACTTGTTAAAATTATCAAACGACTGTTACAACCATTTAAATTTCTATTGAAAATTAAAAAGTAATTATTGTATGAAAATAATTTTTTTAATTATAATGTAGAAAGCACTATTTAAAATAATTTTAAATTTGTTAATTTATTTTTTGTTCTATTAAAATTAAAATACTTCCAACTTATTTTTTGCTTTTAATTTAGTTATTAATAATGTTTTTAATTGAAATAATCAATTATTAATTTTTAACAGTTAGTTCAATACAACAAGATCAATATAAACTACATTTAAAAAAATAAAACTAGTAAAATTTAATTGTTTCTTATTTTTAACAGAAATTGGTTAAATTAATAACATAAATAAGTTCAAATTGATTTTATTAATTTATATTGTTTTATCATACAAAATAAAAGAAAAAAATTTAATTTTTTGTGAATAATATTTAAAATAGCAAATTAATACATTTTTCTTAAATTATCCAATAAATAACAATAGATTATTTTGTTTAAATATTTATAATAATTATTTTGACAGTTTTATTTGAAAACGTTAATTTTTAATATTTAATCGACAAAGAACTTTTATTGGTATTTTTGCCGGCGGGATTATTTATTCTTGTATTATAAATCTCATCAAAAGACACCTTTTTGCCGTTGAAACCATATTTAAAAAAATTAGTTTTTGAGTTACTTAATATCAAAATTTTGATTTCAATGGCAATTTGGCCAAAATTCTAATTTTCAAAAATTAAATTATTTCCCGTGTCTAAATAATTTATTCATAAATTTTTTTTGAACAATCTACTAAAAATAAGAAAGTTTTTAAACTAGGTTACCAAAAGAATTCACAAGATTTGTTATATTTTTAAAATATATATTTTATATTGCAACATGTGAACCATAAGTCAACTAGGAAAAACAATTATAGTTTTTACGATATACAAAACCTCAGGCGTCACCACCGTCTTACCGACGCAATCCAAAATAACTTTACAAAAATTTTTCAAAAATTTAGATTTTATTTTATTTAATAAATAAATTCCTATTATAGGTATAAACAATAACAATAATAAATAATAATAACAAAAATTAAATATAAATATTACTAAATATATAAATAAAAACTTTTCCGCGAGTTATGAAGGTTTTCTTACATCACCAAACTGTGGACACGATTGCAGTCGACCAGCGCCCCACCCAATGAGTTGGCCTCTCATTGCGCGACACTTATCGGGGCTAAACATCTTATTATATTTGGCGGAACTGGTCAACCAATAAGTTGTTTGTTTGTAATTTAAACACAAATGAATGGAATTATATTAACTGTAATAATTGTAATAGTGTTGTAAATAAGTGTCCGGTTAAACAGTAGGGCCAGGCGTTAACAACTGAGCACTGCAATGACATTTATGCGTCGGCGATATTACTAGTTTTCAGTACACTATAGACATCCGTAAATTTGATCTAAAGACCCAATTGTGACAATGTTTGTGCAAAAAGAATAACCATTTTTACGGCAAGTTTTCCGAAAAGCGATACAGACATGAGATTATATTTTACGCAAATAAGCTGTTTGTGATGGGCGGCAGCACTTCATACCAGTGCTACTCACACTCGATGTTTGGCTCTAAACGTGTAAACAATTATTACTTACGTTTTAATTTTTTTGTTCCAATCAATAGATACTAGTTTCTGACGTCGAGATGAGACAATTGACTGAAACGCAAACCAAAAACGATTTGAATGTTTTGAATGAGAAATCGGACGGTTATCCGAAGTCGCGAAGATATCACGACTGCGTCCACATCGAGAATATCGTGTATTTGATTGGCGGCAAAAATAGAGAGCAGATATACGACGACATCAATTGTATTATTAGACATCAATTGTATGTCGTGGTCGAGAATAACGGTGCGAATAAACCAAGCTGTGTACTTTTATTCTGCGGCCGTATCGCCGACGGGCCGAATGTCTGTGTTCATTTGCGTCATTCATATTAAACATAAAGAACAATCTATCGAGTTGTTAACAATTTGGCATTAGATTCCGTCCCAAAAACAAATGGCATTTGAAGCAATTTTATATTATTTGGTAGAAAATGTCAATAAAATGAGTAGTAAATTGCTTAAGTAATTATTTTTTGATTTAGGCTTTCCGATGAATTTTCAAATTGGACTTTAAATTATCGTTTGTTGTTTTAAATTTATTTATTTAAACATCGATTGTATAAAAATTTATTATATTTTACTTTCAATTGATAACATTTTATTGGATTTTTTAAAACTAATAATAAATTTTTTAAAATAGTTTTTAAATTGTTTTGAAATACATTTATATTTTATTGAAAATTGATTTAATAATAATAATTACCAAATATTTTTATATTTATTGCGATAATTAAAAGAAATATTAATAATAATGACCATTACTTAGAAACCACAAGTTTTGGGAATGAGATGAAAAGTCGATGCATTGAAAAACATAGTTTGAGTGAATCTAATATTTAAAACTAAAAAACCGGCCGGCCTAAAGCTTGATTGCCTATTTCGGCTTTTCTTTTGTCGTCCGTGGGCTTTTCCCAATAGCACACACACTCTCCCGCGAATTGGACATTCATTTAGACGCTGAAATGCCGCCGTACACCTGTAAGCCCATAACACATATGGCCAAAGCATGTTGTCCAAATAGGGCCCCAACAAAACATTTCCAAAGCACCCAGGCACATCAGACCCACGATGCAGATAGTTAAATTATAATTATATTGTAGTGATTTGGGCGTTATTGAAAGATATCGGGCGCTATTAAAACTGATTCTGGCGCCAGCGAAAGCCGTTGGGCGCCATTGAGAGCAATTCTGGCGTCTTTTGGAGCCATTGGGAGCTATTGGGAGCAATTCGGGGGTCTTTGAAAGCAATCAAACGTCATTGCTAGCATTTCGTTTGGCATTTGGAGTTATCGGGTGCCATTGGGAACAATTCGGGCGCCTTTGGAAAACATTTGGGCGTATTTGGAAGCCATCACGCGCCCATGCTAGTCATCGGGCGCCAACCAAAGAAATAAATTATAGGCCTATATAGCCCATATTCTACTGCCAGGCCAACACATGTAGTGATTCAGCCTGGCACTCTTGTGACTAAAAATATCTGTGACTAAAAATGACTTAAGGAATGTCTATATTCCAATTCAAACGTAAACTTAATTAACACAATGTATAATAAAGCATGCGCAAACTAGTTAAAAGCACTCTTTAATTTAAAGGCAAAAAAGTTATCAAACTGAAAATTATAATTAGTATAAAAATATATATTATACAAAATAATAAAAATTTGCTATTGGATAGAGTCAAAGACGGAGTATTTTTTAAAAAAAATAAATCTAAATTATAAAATATAAAATTTTAATTATATTTTTGTCAACTAATTTTATTAATCATATTAAATCGTTTTTGCCAAGAAAATAATTTTTTATATAATATAACAGTTAAAATATTGAATATTAACTACAAAAAAATTTAATCGAACAAAGTTGAATAAAACTTATAAATACATATATTTAAAATAAAATAAAATTTATTAATTTAATATTTTTACTGCATTAATTTAATTAAAATTATTATTTAATAATTATAAATAAAAAATCTTATTTAGTTTGTCTCACCAAATAATAAGTTATTATTTATGTTGTTTATTTATACACCATAATCATTTATTATTTACAGTTCTTTGTAATATTATAATAAATTAATTTTTTTAATTTTCTAATTTAAGAAAGTTAAAACATTATAAACAAATTCAAATTTTATATTTATATTATTTACTTTTTACAATTTTATACAGTTAGACTCCCTTATGAGCAAGGTTAGGACAAATAGTTATTAAAACCCTGGTTAATAGTGACTATAATAGTTAACAAAAACAGATTAAATAGTTGCTTAAATAGTTATTTATTTTTTTTGTAAAAAAATTAGATTCAAATTATATAAAAATCTTAAATAGCATTACAATGAATTATTAAATAATATTTAAGATTTTGTTCACAAAACCTTAATCTATTATCACTCAGAATAAACTTATATTTTACAGAACTTCGCTCAATATCTGCTTCAGTGATGGGATAAAACCGAAAACATGCGATATCTTGAGGACTTAAATCAATGTTTAATTCATTAATGTTTTCGCCGATTAATATATTCAGTATACAGTTCAGGTCCATTTCTATCAAGTACGGTAGGTCCGGAAGAAAAATTGATGGATAAAAATGGAAAAAGGATAAAAATTAATTTTGATAAAACAAAACATTATTTATTAGAAAAATTATAGTACTGTAGTTACTATTTTTATACAATAATTATTGAAAAACTGATCAATTTTTAATTTCTTTTTAATTAATAATCTCCTTTTGTATTTGACAAAACTGTTGATCAATTGAGTATATCGAGTTTATAAATACAATATTAAATTGTTTTTAATTTATTAAAATCAAGCATCAAATCAATAGTCAATCAATTGACCAATAACTGTGTAAACTTGACCAATAAATCAATAGTTATTCTTACTTAAGTTATTTTTATTATCACGTTATTTATTTAAGAATATTTTATTGCTTAAAAAATTGACAAAATTGGATCTAATTTTATATTGATTTATATACAAATGGTTTTATAATATAAGAGTGTTTCTATATAACAGTGTTTCTATAGTAAATGGCTTTCGGTTTTAGTATATAAGGGATAAAAATGGAAAAGAGATAGAAATGGAAGGGACAGAATTGGATTTAGACTGTATTTCTAATGCGATTCAGGAATTTATTTTTTCCCTTAATCTTTTCATTTTATTGAATCTATAAGTTTCATATTTCCCTTCAAATACAACGTAATGTACATAAAAACTTAAAATAGTTATTTATTTTTGAAATAGTTATTAACCATTCAAATAGTTATTTATAGTTATTATTAAAATCGGTTAAATTGCTATTCAAGACATGATCGGTGCACATTCCGAACACCAGGGCTATATTATGTTCTGGGCCGATAGTTAAAATAGTTAAAAATCCGAACCCTGCTTATGAGCAACTCGGATAAGGGCAATCCCTGTTAACGGTAACAATATATGTCAGGACCGGCAGGTTCTATGAGTATAAAATAGTATAGTACCCGGATAAAGGCAACTAACTTAGCAGCAATATGCGGTTAACGGCAACAAGTTTTCATTGCACATACAATATAATAGCATCCGTTTAGCGACAATAAGCTGTAAATTATTGTTTTTATTAAACAAATCAAAAACAAAATATTAAATTATTTATAATTTTTAACAAAATATTGAAAAAAATCAAATATATCCTTATATTATAAGCAGAAATAATTTAAATTGAGAAAAAGTTAAGCAAATGTTCAAGAGAACATTTTAGCTCAAATCAATTCATTGACTAATTTTTTTAACAGTTACATATTGATTTAATTTGAAATATTATATTAATTTATAAATAAATTTACAGATTAAGTTTTAAAATATAATTGATTTTATAGTAACTTATTAATAAGTTATTTTTGTTTTAAAAAATATTTTTTTTAAATTAAAATAATTAAATTAAATTTATTTATAATTTAAATTAATAGTAACAAAAAAATTTTAAATTTTTACAATTATTAATTTTTTCTAATAAATAAAAAAAACCCTTGTATAAATTAATCTGTAAATTGATTTTAATTTAAGATATACTCTTATACGTTTTAAGTTACTTTGCTCAATTTTTACTTGATTTAAATTGTTTCTGTTTATAAAGCATTGCATATAAAGAAAATTTAATGTTACAAATTTTAAAAATAAATAACTAAATTTTATAAAACAAACTAAATATTCCAACCATTTAAAACAAAATAATTTAAACAATAATTTTATTTTAATGTCATTTTAACACTTAATATGCATTTTTTAGTAACAATTAGATTAAAACAATTTAAATAAAATGCAATTGAAAAAAAGATAAACCGCGGTTATGGACCATATCGAATAAGGGCAACCGGTTTTTGCTGCACCAATTAGTTACCGCTAAGCGGGTCTAAGTGTATATGCAATTTTTCCTATTTAAATCTATTTAAAAATAAATTAAATTGCTGTTGAATATTAACGAGTAAAAAAACTAAAATATAACTTGTTATTGATTACAAAAAATAGATTTTATTTTGAGTTACCAAACTAATTTTATCTGTGAACAAATTTGTATTAAAAAAATTTTATTTTATTTTTAATTATATTTTTAAATTAATTTATTTAGAAAGTTTAAAAAATAATAAAATTTTACAATGAATAAATAAATATAAATTTCACAAATATTTTTGGTTATATTTGTTATAAAATTTAAAATTTTATAAGTATTTAAAAATTCTTTATATTAATTTATTTAAATGTTTAAATATATTGTAGAAAAAAAATTTGTTTTAATATAATTATAATTTTTTTATTCCAAAATTTATAAGTGAATTTATTTAATCGACAGAAATTTGTTTAATTTTAATTATTTTTAAATACATTTTCAAATATGCAAATTAATTTTTTGTATTATATTTTCTAATGGGATTGTTTAGACAGGTTATGTTTTAAAAGTTTAATATTGTTATAAAAAATTGGAGTAAATTAGAATTAATTATAATGTATAACTATTTATAAATTTGATAGATATAACCTTAGTTTATTGTAATAAAGTAAAAATCCAATAACCAATTTCCTCATTATCTTCCATAATATATTTTATTTTAAAATGGAATATCGCAGACAAATGAATGAATTTTCGATAAAATAGTAATTCACAAATTTATTATTTAAAATATATTTAAATCCGAAAAAATTAATTTTTAAAATTAAAAAAATGCTCATAAATGAATTAAGGCATTTGTTGAGAATAATTATTGTTGATGAAGAGACTGCTTGTCTTCGCCACACAGTAAGCAATTAATGCGTCGGCAGCACAACAGATAAAAAATATTATAATTGTGTTACAAAGTCAAATTTAAGTTAATTTTATTTTGATCCTCACCGTTGCAAGCAATTGCAATCTTATAACATTTGTAATATTGGGTTTTAGTTTTAAATGTTATAAGTTAAAATTTTTGATTTCTCGGAAATTATTTATATTATTAAGCAGATTTTCAGGAATATTCACTGGTTTTTGATAAATTTTTCAATATATGAAAAAATCTTTCGATTATCAATTTAATTTTAAAAATAATATATTTATATTTAATAAAAATCAAATTATTTTTTCATTTTATGTCAATTTTAAAAAATTGTTTTTAATATATAATAAATTTTAGTATAAATGTACAAATTTCCTAAAAGATCTATTTTGTATTTTAAAAATTAAATTATAAACTTAAATTGGTTTGAGTTTTTTGTTTAAATTTAAAAAAAAATAACATTTAATTATATTGCAACTCTATTCTGGCCAACTGAACGTCGATCAGGGGTTGATTAAGGTTTTGGTAGCGTCCGAGGCCCCCCTGACTTCCCGTTCTAGTAGTGTTTGTCTAATGCGATCTCGTCTCCTCCGCTACAAACTTGACCCGTCTTTTAAACCGGGTCGTCCGCTTTGAGCGGTCCTGTCTTTTGGTCCGGGTCCGTCTCCTTCAATCGGTCCTGTCTTTTGATCAGGGTCCGTCTCCTTCAATCGGTCCTGTTATTTGGTCCGGGTCTGTCTCTTTCAATCGGTCCTGCCTTTTGGTCCGGGTCTGTCTCTTTCAATCGGTCCTGTCTTTTGATCAGGGTCCGTCTCCTTCAATCGGTCCTGTCTTTTGATCAGGGTCCGTCTCCTTCAATCGGTCCTGTTATTTGGTCCGGGTCTGTCTCTTTCAATCGGTCCTGCCTTTTGGTCCGGGTCTGTCTCTTTCAATCGGTCCTGCCTTTTGGTCCGGGTCTGTCTCTTTCAATCGGTCCTGCCTTTTGGTCCGGGTCCGTCTCCTTCAATCGGTCCTGTTCCTT
>JAQFXP010004798.1:0-10124 GCA_034693685.1 Belba bartosi
AGAGAGAGAGCAGGAGAGAGAGAACAAGAGAGAGAGAGAGAGAGAGAGCAGGAGAGAGAGAACAAGAGAGAGAGAGAGAGAGCAGGAGATTGAAAGAGAGAGAGAGAGCAGGAGATAGAAAGAGAGAGAGAGAAGCAAATTTACAGTAATTTATACTACAATACTATATAATTGTTGCAATTATTGCATATAAAATAATATGTTCAGCAATAGGTTGTCTTATATTGATTTTTATAGCTTTAAATCATTATTTCCAAAATTATGTCAAAATCAATACTAATCTAACATTAGATTACAAATAGATTAATTAAAATATATTTGATAATTGTTTTTCACCTGGTCACAGTAATATTTTAGCAAATATATAAAACAATAAAAATTCAAAATTTATTTGTTATTTCACAACATAATGAATAAATATACAAACGATTGATTACTTATTTTTTGTTGTATTTTGTTTTATTAATATGTTAACAAGTACAATTATAAGCAAATAGCAGCACTTACTACGGTCTCTTTATAAAGATAATTTAATAAATTATATAATTTAAAAAAAACACTTCTGCAAAATTGCAAAAGATTGCAAAATTGACTTTTTACTTGTTAAATAAAAAAAAAGTAAAAGTAAGTAAAAAGTATTTTAAAATTTCAGAAAATATTTTTTAAATGTAGTTAAAAGTATTTATAATTTAAGAAACTATATTTATAATTGTTGCAAAACATTGTAAATAAGTTTTAATATTTATAAAGACAATGGCTTAGGTTACATTTTATGGCGTTTTAAAAATAAAAATAGTGTTTAATTCTGGAAATCCAAATTATCCATTTGCTAATGTAAAATTAAAAGTATCTATAACTTATAAAATTGTTTTTCTAATCGTTGCTAAATATTGTAAATATGTTTTAGTAATTTCTCGACTTTAAAATTTATATCATAAATTACTTTATTAATTATTCATGAAATCTAATTTAAATTATAAATAGAGTTTTAATTAATTTTAATACAAATAAATTAGACAAGGTGAAAATGAATAAAAGTTGTGTTACACTAAATATCATCAATGATACGACTGATTGGGTGACAAACACTACAAACCCTTCAATGTGTATATTTCCATACGTATTCCCACCTTATGTGACCTATACTTCGTGGCTAATCACAAGTGGCAACAAATCAATTTTATATTATCAATATTGCGGTCCATTAATAGTATTATTACAAACATATGCACAATATATAAAGATCAAGTGAGTTTTAGTTAATATAAATTTAATTTTAATTTTGCTATATAAGAAAAATAATTTATTATTATTTGTATTATTTATACCAAAGAAGCGCGACATCTCATAGTTTAAAAGTGTTGATTAACCATTTAACTGCTTGCTAAACATACAAAAACTATATATCTGCATGGTCTAAAACATGACCTTGGTGGACCATGCAGATATACTGTTTTTGTATGATTAACAAATAAAATAAAAGTTAACAAACATTTTGATTTCTTATCTTTTGCGTATCGTTGATTTATACTATTTCTTTATATATTATTAATAATTTCAGTATTAAAATAAGTTTTCATGAATTCACCATGATGGAGAGATTTATGCATAATGCTTGGGATTTTTTTGCTGATAAATATGCGTTAATTCTGTTTCCATATTCTGCGAACATATTTACGGAATTATTAACGGAGGGCAATAAAAGTCGATTTATTGGCATGTACAGTTTAAATGCAATTGTTGGAAAAACCAAAATTTGTAATTCTTGTTTATTATATTAATTAATTTTAAAGTTATTTTTAAAAATTTGTTTCCAATAAAATTAGATGACTGGCCATTAATAAGTTATTTGGATTGTTTTAATATTGAAATCTATATTGCCTTGCTTATTTCTGCTTTAGTAATATCAATAATGTTTGCTATTAATGACAAATCATTAATTGGTTTTATGAAAACTTTCGTAAACTTTTTAGCTGTATTTTTATCCAATCAAATAAAAATAAAATTAACCGGGCACAAAAAAAGAATGCTAGCAAGTGTATGGCTTTTGATAAGTATTTTGATTTTATCAATATTTTCTGGTGAATTGTTTGAAAGAATAATGCGTGGTGATATACTTGATACAATTACTTCATTAAATGATCTAGTTACAAAACCAAATTGGAAAAAATCAAAAATTAATTGTCTTATGGGACCTGGTATACTTGTTGAAATTTTAGAAAACATTAACAATCTAAATCCAATTTTATTCGAAATTAAAAAACGCATGGTACAACATGATACATATGAGGTAATATTTAATGATATTATTCAAAAAAATATATTTAATGACATTAAAAAGCATAATGATCTTTTTATTGCTCCATTATTGGCTTTAAAATATATTTTTTATAAAAATCAAAATAACTTAAAACATTTGACTATAATTGGAGACAAAATTAATTATTTTATATCGTCATTGAATGATATGATTCCGTATTTTATACTTTATACCGAGGAGTATTTTGAAACTGGCGTAAATTTTAATAATAAAACTAATTTACAAAACTTTAATTTAATGTAAGTTTTTATTATATAAAATTTAATTTTACAATATATAATAATTAAAGTTTATATTTGTAATCTTTATACATTAAATATTAATAATAAAAATAATATATTACCGAGAACGCGCGCAAATTGTAATTGAGTTTCTGATTAAGGTGCAATTATATCTAGGTACAATTGCATTACATTTTAAACTAATTTTTTTGTTAAAACTAATATAATTTAGACCAGTAGTCTTTAGTTATAAAAGTTTTCAAATGTTATTTAGCTGAATCAATACAATTAATATGTTTGAGTCGGTTTACTATTTTGTAAAATATCGCATTTAAGATTTTAAATTTATAATGTAAAATTTTAATTTTTAAAAAAGTATTTCATGCTAATAATTAATTCTGTTTAATTTATATTTAAAATAATAATTTTTTAAAACTAAATGTGCGGAGAATATTGATATTCTATTTTATAAAACATGTCTAGCTTCAAAAATTATTATTTCAAATATAAATAATATAAAATTATTTATTAATATAATAAATTTATTTTAAATATTAAAATTTAAATTTGTAATTATAAGTTAAGAGCTTGTCCATAAATAATTTAATTATATTATTTTATCAACTATATAAAATTTTTAATTAATATATAATTATGTGCAATCTCTGATAAGGGGTGCAATAAATTTAGTATCTAGCTACAATTGCAATGATTTTGATTGACATGATTTGTTTTAAATTCACTTATAATTGCGCACAATTGTAACCGGCGTAAATTGGTAATATTAATATAATAAAAACATTAAAAATTATTTTGCAAATGCATTCCTTCAATTAAACAAAACTAATTTAATTGAAAATATTAAGTTTATAAATAAATATTATATAAGCAAATATATTTATTCGATTGTTTAAATATATTTGAAAATGATCCATAGTAGGATTAAGTTAAAACTCTTTTAGATACAGTTATAAACAAATTGTTGCATTATTAATAATCCCGCCTTTTGTGACATTATTTTGACGCAATTGAGTTACAAACATGAGTGTTTCTGCAAATCTCACAGTGCTCATTTATCAAGTTAGTACAGTATGTAGATTGGAAAGAAATTTGAATATTGGGATTGAGTATTTAAATTACTATTTTTGACATTACCGTTTTTGACATTGGCAATTCTGACAGGAAGTTAAAACCGGAAGTGGAAACCGAAAGTTGAGGCAAAAAGGTGCAACCAGAAACAAACTTTGTAAATAATAGCAAGTAATGAAGTTGGATAAAAAAGAGGACTAAGGAAGTGAAGTTTTTAAGTCAGTTATTGAAATTAGGTATGGAAGGTAGTTGTGTAAATTGGATATAAAAGTCGGGTATGAAAGGTGGACATGAAGGTTTGGTATGAAACTTTTAGTTTTATATTCAAAATAAAATATTTGAACTCTATATAAAATTAAACACAATTTATAAATCAGACGTTTTTTTATTGTGTTAACTTTGCAACAACAACTTGTAAATAGACTCATGTTTGTACTTCAAGCATGTCAAAATGATGTCAGTGCAGCAATAAGTTCTTGCTATATTACTAATTGACTTTTAGCTATTTGTTTTTAATATTTAACTTTTAGAAACTATTAATAATTAAAAATAAAATAAAAAATAAATTTATATATAATTGCATTTTTAGCATTGTTACTCTTATTTGTATTACTCAATTAATATTGTTTGCGTTTAGTTAATGTTTAATTAAATTTTAGAGTATTTTGTACAATTACTATAAAAAATATAAAATTTGTTTGTTATTTAATTAAATTATTATTAATATATATTAATAAATTTTACTGAAAATTTGTTTATTAGAATAGCAAGAATGCAATCGAATGGAATTTATGAATTTGAATTAAAACAATCATTAAACGCGCCACCACCTGGATTTATTAACTATTTAAATTTTCAGAAACAGTTTAGCTTAAACAATATTCGTGGTATGATGCTAACGTTTCTAATGGGTTTGCTTGCTGCTTTATTTGTGTTTGTTTCAGAAATACTTGTTAATTATTATTATAAATATTTATTTTATTTTATTTTAACATTATTTTTTAAATAATACAGTATTTAACAAATTGTATTAAATAAAATTTCCTATTGAAAAAGATGGTTAACCAAAAATTTACCAATTATAACAATTAGCATTTATCCCCCACTAGCATTTGGTTACAAAAATGTATTTTTTTATTCTAAAATTTGGATCATTTTGATGTCATTTTGTTGCTTATTTTTAGAGGTTTTGATAATAAATAGCATTTTTAAAATTGATGTTATATTTAACTAAATATAATTAAATTATTTTTAACTACATTATAATTATATATATTTTTAAAAAATTTTAAAAATATTCCAACTCCAATTTGTTTTTAATTTTAAGATAATATTTTTCAAAATTATTCCCATTGATGTTTTTTTAGATTGGCAGACATTCTAAAACTCTAATTTTAATTATATATTAATATATACAGTCTATTATAACATTTTTTATGTTTAAAAATTATAAAAAAACAAAATAATAATTTATAAGTGAGCTAGGCAAAATAATATATACAAAATCTAACTCAACTTGTTAAAAGTTTTAAAAATGTTTATGATTAATGCTAAATAAAATTAATACTTTATTTAATTTATTATTTAATTTACTTTATTTGATTGTATAATTAATACTTTATAATTAATTATGTTTTGGTTTTGTTTAAATTTATTTCAAATCTAATATAAATATTAATTATAAAATAGATATTGTTCAGAGTTGGAGAAGGAAGGGAGGGATCAGACAAAAATTCTCTTGATTTTAAAAATTTAAATTTATTCCTCTACTTTGATCAAAATTAAAAAATATTTTTTAAAATTGGCGCTAAATTTAGTTAAATTAACTAAATTTAGTTTAAATTCGGTTAATTTGGAAAAAATTTTATCATAAATATATGAGTTTTTGGGTGTTTTTGAAAAAATCTCTCCCCTAATCGGCCGTCCTTCTCAATTTCTGATATTGTTAGTTTTAAATTTTAAAAATTATTCAATAAATATAACAAATTAACGTATAAATAAAATTTTAATTAATTATTATTAAATTAAATAATTTATAAATCAATTTGAGTTATGCCATGTATCGAAATTTATAAAAATTTACATTTAAATTTAAATTCGATTGCTTGTTTTTATTTATATTTGAAAATAATTGTATAATTGAATAAATAAGTTTGTAATTATATTATAACACCTAAACCTATAACACACACTTGATACTGTATTAATTATAATACTATAATATATAATGCAAAATAAATATGCTGTAAATGGTATAATGGCATCATAATATTTAATGAATATACAGTATTTATTATATATATTATTCTAAAAATATTAAATTAAATTCTAGATAAAAAAAAATAATCAAGCTTATTTATAAGATTCAAAGAAAATATTGATTTCAATACAATGTTACATGTTATTTAATAATAGCACTCATCTATACTTTAAAAGTAGAAATAAGCAATATTATAATATACTGAATAATATAGTGAATCACTACCGATGTTGTGAACTTCTTAACTGACCCACAATTGTATGTTCAATACGTTTCGAATATAATTGATGACATAATGACATAAATGTCAATGGATTAAATACATATTTAAAACTAAATTTGAATTTTTTAACTTAATTATTTTTTTTTATAATAAACTAGTTCGTTGGCGTAGTGTAGAAAAACACAAACTTTAACACCAATCCTTCTAAATCATCTTTCTATCCATATATCCAATCCGTAGCCACACTCTAATCAATACAATTATTTTAAAATCTATAACAATAGTTATTAATAAACAAATTTTTAAAATTATAATTTTTAAATTTGCAAAAATTTTTGCAATTTAAAAAACATATTTACATTATTTAGCCGGAGAAATGGAGAACAAAATTTTCTTTAAATATATAATAAATAAATTAACAATAATCTATAAAAATATATAAATTTAAATATCAATTATATATCAATAAATTTTTAATTAGACACTTTCATATACGGTGAATAATTTAATTTTTGTCTAGTTCCAATTGTTTCTTGTGTGTCGTTGTTTTGGTTGATTGATTTTAGAAATTAACTTTAGAGTTTTGACATTCATCTATGTGTAATTTTGTTTTTTAAAATTTATTATAACGTTTTAGATTACTAAAACGATTATATATTTTATTTTGATTAAATAATTATTTTCTATGCATAAAAAATTCAATATAAATCTAATATTAATGTTATAAAATTTAATCAAGTTTAATTAAGATTTTAATGATTTTATGAAAAATATTAAATATATATTGCATAAATAATTCTTTTATATTGTTGTTTACAAATATATAATAATGAAAAATAATATTTAAAATAGAAATAATTTTATTTTATTGCGTAATTAAATTAAATTGTTTTTTTTTAATTTATAAAAAATAATTTTTAAAACATTTTTAGAATTTTAATGCAGATCTGCATCAAGTTTCAGAATTTTGTTCAAAAACATTTTTTTAAAAATAAATCTAAGATTTTTAAGTCCTGTAATTAAAAGTTTTAAAAGTCATAAACAATTAATTAATTATCGAATTGCTGTCTCACTGTCTTTCTCAGCTTTACTTTAAGTTTGAATTTAAAATTTGTTATAAAAGTTAAAGAATAATTAAAAAACGTCCAAGATACTGTAGTTTGTTGTCAATCAAGTAAGAAAAAATTATTTTACATTATACATTTAATTATATATATTATGCTAATTTTATTTAATTTCAATGCTTAGTACATAATATAAATTAAATTTACATAGATTTTAACATTGGTATTAATTATGCAATTTATTACATTATGTTTTTTAATTACGCACGGGGCTTCCTCTCTGCACAACCGTTTCAACCCAGTCAGAAAATTTTACTTTATCGTAAAATATGGTAACGAGGATAGAGTTAATGTTTTAAAAGCACACACCTGAACGCTCTGTATACGTATTTTGTGGCTAAACCACTCGTACATTACTAATAAACGGCACTTAATAAACAGCTCATGGTTGTTTTGCCCCTAAACCATGTTAAACTTTTTAAAAAAATAATTAGTTCGGACGGGGTTTGAACCTACTATTAGATAGATAAGTCAGACATAACTACAGTCCAATGCCTTAACCACTGAACTATCCTATCTGAATATGTACATTATGTTTAAACCTCCAGGGTTAAAATTAGTTTGAGACTAATATATAAAGCTTAGTAACGAATTCTTATAACCCTTATGTATTTGTAACAATTGAATGTAAAAACGTAATTCTCTTCAAATATTAGGAATATATTATTTCTTAAAATATTTTATTTTTTAAAACATTTACAACAAATTTAATATTATACAATATTTATTAAATGTTTATGTTTACTATATTTTATTTACTTTAAAAGCAGCATTTATAACATTAACTTTAGAATTTTTTTTAAAAAACAATTCTAGTTTATTTTGTGCAAAAGCAATAATAATTATTTAAATAAATATTTTTAATTAATAGAAATTCAATTTAAATAAAACATCTATTTTTAAACCAAAATATCTTTATTTTATTAAAACAAAATGTATAATAAAATAAATTTTATTCAAAAATTTTTATTAAAACAAATATAATAAAATTTGCAGTGTTGTAATAACTTGCTATAATATTCAATAGATAAATTAAACGAAAAAAAATTAAAAAAGTTATGTCACAATAAACGTTATTAATGATAGACTGATAAAGGTGAAAAACAATTTCTTAAATAATGAAAATAAATTCAAATCATTAAATTTATTTTTTAATCATATAAATTTATTTTTTATATTAAATTACTTATGCTTGTCATCAGCTGTTATTAAATGTATTTTAAAAAACAACTTTTAAAAACTGATTTTTAAATTAAATTTAAACTTCCTATGTTGGGAGAATAATTAGTTTTATAAATTTTTTGAACTAAAATTATTAAGTTAGAAAAAAAAAATTAGTAATTTTGCAGTTTAATTATAAATCTAAATATTAAAATTTGTTGCACTGTTAAAATTAAATAATTATGAAGTGATATATACAGCAAACAGTTGTGTCTTATATTGATTTTTGCAGTTTTAAGTCATTATAATAACAATTAAATCAAAATCAATATTAATTTAATATAAATTTATAAATAAATTTAAATCAAAAAATTTTATTTATTTTATTTATTTTGATTGTTTTTAATCAGGTTATGCAAATATATAAAACAATAAAATTTAATATTAATTTTTTAATTTAAATAATAATAAATTCTTCTATTAAAAATAAATTTACATACCAATTTAGTGCATATTTTTAATCAAATTATGTTTTATTAATATTTTGGCAAGAACAATTATAAGCAAAAAGCGGCATTTGTGATATTATACGAGTAAATTAAAGTCCGCATTAATGCCCGGTGAGGATTAATTTTGAAGTTATTAGCGATCAAGTTAAATTATATATATATTTAGTGCTGTTTTTTAATGATACATAAGTAATGTGTCGCTTAATTAATCAATATATATATAATTTAACTTGAGCGCTAATAATTTTAAAATAACTTCTCAAAGGGGCAGTAATGCGGACTTCAATTTACTCGTATACTATCACATTTGCTACAGCCATTTCATAAAGTTAATTTAATAATTTAATAAATCACATAGTTTTAAGAAAATAATTATTTAGAATTTAAAAAACGTTATTAATTTTAGTAAATAAACATTAATATATATTTATTTATCGTATTAATCATAAAATACTTGCTATTATCAAAATATGATCTTATAAATTTTTGCATAATTTTCTTTTTCACTTGTTAAATAAAAAGTATAAATAAGCAAAAAATATTTTAAAATTTGAGACAATATTTTTATAAATGCATTTAATTAAATAATTATTTAAATAATTAAAAGCTTACTTGGCCAAATGTACTATCTGAATGACTATCATTAAACACTATATTTAGATTCAAAACGCATTAACATTTTATAGTAAACTTTACTTTTAGATTAATAGTTATAATTTAAATAAACTTTATTTAATTACACTACTATTTAACATGAATAATATTTTTTAGTAATTAAAATTTATCAAGCATAATGTATGGCAATTAGAGATATGTAGATATATTTTATTTTTTAAAATTATTGTTATTTTTTAAGTTTAATAGACAGTAAATACTTTTGAATTGTATTACTTATAGTTGTCATCTCATTAAAATTATTACTAGTTATATGAATAAAACTTGATAAATAATGTATTTGCGTTTTAAAAATAAAAATAGTGTTTAATTCTGGAAATCCAAATTGTCCATTTGCTAATGTAAAATTAAAAGTATTTATAAAGACCATGTCAGTACTTTGATAAATATCAAGATAATTTAAAACAATTATAAGCATAAACTAACCTCATCATATAATAGTAAAATGTGCACACACAAAATTTTTAACTGCATTATTTTAGAAATTATTGATGTTCAAAAATTTAATATTTTTTACAGTTTATCTTACAGTTTGAAAATTT
>JAQFXP010004799.1:0-10124 GCA_034693685.1 Belba bartosi
CTAGCGAAAGACTGCAAACTGAGCAGTCATTCTTGTATTTGGTTTGAGTCTGTTTGGACGCAAATAAAATTGTTTAATAATCTGAGATTTGGTGCGCAGTTATTTTCTGTAAAGAGTAAGTAAAGTAAGGTAGGGGAGGTTTGGGGTCGGGCGGGTAGCCGAGGAAGGGTAGAAAAGATTGGGGAGGGGGTAAGGTGGCGGATGGGACCCGAGGCCAGAATCTTCTACAATATATTAATTCTTTTATTTAAATTTATTTCTTATTATTATTACTAGATTTATATTTAAAAAATAACTCCAATTTTAAAATAAAAATTAAGTGCTGAATTATTTGTAACCATTTATTAAATATTCACAAATTTGTTTTTTTTTAATAAAATTTAATAATATATTTACAGTATGTAATAATAAAATTATTATTTTTATTAAATAATATATTAATTTCACCATTAGTCAAAATAATTCAAATTAACTAAATTAAATTAGTTTTGTATATATTATTGTTTAATAAATTAATTTTAATTGATTTTGTTTAACTAAAAATAAGTGACGTTTCTTAATTTAATATAATTACTTTGGAACAAAATGTTTTCTTGTAACATTTTAATTAAAACCTTAGAAAAATATTATATTAATTTGTAGTTTTTGGTTTTTATTTATTTTTATGCATTTAAATTGTTAAATGGTAGTTTATTTGCAAACTTTAATTTTTGTTTTATTTACTATTTCATAATTATGTTTACTTTTTATTGTTTATCCATGACAATTCAGTAATAACCTGTAAATAAATCTTAGATATCTTATCCTATATCACATCAACCAAACAATCTCACGTATGGCTTTAGGTTGCATAATTCTTTCTATTAAGCAATTAACCACATATTTTTGGACTGAATGCCCACTCATTCACATTAGCAGCGCTGAATATTTACTGTTTTTATCCTATTTCGTTACAATATTTATTAACATTTTACAATTTTAATTTAATAATTTTTTTTTAATTTTAGCTAAAATACTTTATTTATTCAATTATAATTAAAACAACTTAATAATTTTAAAACGTAAATGTTAATTAATAAAATTTTTAATAAAATAAATTATTAATACAATTTATCTTTAATTAAAATTATTAAAATTTTATGTTTTAAAAAATTATATTCAGTTATTTATAAAAAAAAACAATTTGTTAAATATGAATATGCATTTTAAAAATTATTATACAGTGTAAAGTTGTTAACAATCTATAGTTATTACAAATTTTTAAGTTATATTAATAATCAATTATTTTTTGTAAAATTTAACAAATATTTCTTCTTATTTTTTCTACTTTAATATAAATAAAACCAATTTTAATACAGTCCAAGTCCATTTCTATCCCTTCCATTTTTATCACTTTTCCATTTTTGTCCCTTATATTCCAAAACCATTTATTATAGGGACAATGTTAAACAGTTCCATTTTTATCCCTTTTCCAATTTTATCCCTCATTTTTTCTGCCCGATCAAGTTGATAGAAATGGACTTTGACTGTACAATTTAATTATATTTATGATTATATATTAAAAATAAATTTACAGTATTTATTATACAATATAATATTTTTTAGTTTACATCCAAAACATAAGGCTATATAAAATTTAAATTTAAATTATTATTTAAATCATAATGTAATATAAATAAAACAAGTAGGGAGCCGGACATGACAATACAGGTGGGTTGGGAAATACCACACACATCAGTGGGGGGGTGTATTGTGGTTTTTGTGCGGGTTTTTCTTAATCGAACATGTTTGAATACCTCTTTCTTGCCAATTTACATAGTTTTTTGCAGGTCTGTTGTTGTATTCATAAATTACGTTTACTAAGGTATAAATTACGTCATATAAATAATTGGTTATGATTGATAGTTTTCGAGTTAATGGCATATGAATGTTAAAAAGTTTTTATTAAACATTTTGTTTCGTAGGGTACTATGACTACTTATAATACCTCGTTTCTATCAAAACACATATCTTGTAGTATTTGTGTGAGTTTATCGCCGTGGGACATGTTAGAATACCTCGTTTCTGTCATGAAACATATCTTGTAGTATTTGTGTGAGTTTGCCGCCGTAGAACATGTTTGAATACCTTGTCTCGTTCTGGGGTCAAACATGGTTAAATTTATAGCACATTTCATTTAATATATAGAAAAAAATTTTATAGTTAACAAAATTTTTGAAAAAGTGAAGAGTCCCCTCTTTGTGTTTTGAAAATTTTTTACAAAGTTGTTGAAATAAATTTTTTTAGTAATTTTAAAAAATTTCGTTTAATCGTAAAATACATTCAGTGAAAGTTCTATATTTTTATCGGTTATAGTGAATTTTTTATCTATTTTTAAAAATGAAACCAAACGTGAGACATAAAAATTTTTGAAAAAGTGAAGGGTCCCCTCTTTGTGTTTTAAAATTTTTTCAAAAATTGTTGAATTATATATTTTTTGTATTTTTATTTTATAGCATTTGAATGTAGGATACGTTTAGTGAAAATCCCAAATTTTTATCAGTTATACTGAATTATTAATAAATTGATAAAATAAAATTTTTGTAAAATGCAAAGGGTTTTTGGTTTTTGTAAATGGTTTTTGGAAATTTTTTTAATTTTTTTTGTTAGTATTTTTATAATATTCTACATAATTTTTTAATACCTGTAGTGAAACTCTCATCTCCATATCTGTTATAGTTTATTTTTAAAAAATTTTTAACTAAAATGTATAAAAAATGAAAATCTAAAGGGAAGCCATTTTGAAAATTTCATCAATTACGTTTTGTTAGGCATTCAATATAATGACGATTATTAAAAAAATAAAGTTTGTAATATATTGGGGTATACCGGAAAAATTGCCATTTTTTTGAAAATGTACTTAAACACTTATAACTGGAAAAGTATAAACTTTTTCAATATTTTTATCAATCCAGATTAAACTTCGATTAGTCGGCAAACTTTATGTAATGTATAGTAGGGGAGGTCAATAAGTTTTGAAAGGGACTTTTGGCCTGTTTAAAATGTATGGGTTTTGGTCAAAAATTGAAAATTTCATCTTTTGACCTTGAAGACTTTAAGATGTTACATTGAACATCAATCCAGTTTTTTTCAATTGATTAGTCGTTAATTATAATGAAAACCCCATGTCGATTAGTAGTGGGGTTACTGCTGTGGAACAATTTTAATGAAATTACTATTTCGACTCTAGCGCCATCTATGTAAGTTTGCGAATATTACTTTATATGTTTTTCTTGATCAGTAATGAGATCTTAACAATAATCAATTCTAACCTTTGGTGAAATCCAAAAATTTTTTTTAAACGAAGGGAGCGCAAAAATTTTAGGGTCACCTGAAAATGTCTCAACGCTATTTTTTTATTTAGGCGATTTTGCATCCATACAGGGAGTATAAAAAACGTGTTGTCTTTAAATTTTTTTAAATTGTATTTAAAATTTTCAAGTTAGCTTTTTAAATGGTTTTCGAATTTTTCTACCCAAACGGGGGGGTTTTAAAAAATTTTGAAATTACAATTTCTAGCAAATGATTTTAGATTATTTTTGGTGAAATTAAAATTTTATTTGCTATTAACACTAAAAAGATACGAATTTATGAAGTTTTTTACTTTGAGCACCCCCCCCCCCTGGACCGAATTGGCAAAAATCCAGAAACTGCTTTTTTCTAATTGCCCACCCCTCCGACCACCAAAAGACCTAGCCAAATAAATTACTTGTCCCGCGCCCTTCCATGGCGATTTTATCTACAACACATATGTGTGGTATTTCCATTAGTGTAAAATTCTTATAACATTAGATTATTTATCATAGGAGGAACTTAAATCTACATCTATTTGTAAAAATGTTATTATTTAAATGCTGTTATTATCTTTTTGGCAACGTTTAATTTTAATCTAAATAATAATATAACTTTTATTTAAATATTTTTCTGACTATTATTAATAAATTTATAAAAAAATAACTACAATTTTTAAATAAAAATGAAACTCGGTAATTTTTATTTCCATTTATTAAAAAATTTACAAGTTTGTGTTTTTAAATAAAATTTAATAATATATTTACAGTATGTAATAATTAAATAATTTTTTAAAATTAAATTCTATATTAATTTCACCATTAGTCAAAATAATTTAAATTAACTTAATTAAATTAGTTTTGTATATATTATTGTTTATTTAATCAATTTTATTTTGTTTTGTTTAACTAAAAATAAGTGAAGTTTTTTAATTTAATATAATTACTTTGGAACAAAATGTTTTCTTATAACATTTCAATTAAAACCCTAGAAAATTATCATATAAATTTGTAGCTTTTTGTTTTTATTTATTCTTATGCATTTAAATTGTTAAATGGTAATTTTTTTTGTTAACGTTAACAATCTATACTTGTTAAAAAATTAGAATTATATTAATAAACAATTATATTTTGTAAAATTAAAAAAAATTTTCTTTATTTTTGTTATTTTAATATAATTAAAACTAATATTAAAATATTTATAATTATATATCAAAAATAAATTTACAGTATATATTATACAATATAATATTTTTTAGTTTACATCCAAAACATAAGGCTATTAAAAATTTAAAGTTAAATTATTATTTGAATCATAATGTAATATAATTAAAATTAGTGTAAAATTCTTATAACATTAAATTATTTACTAAGGAAAAAACTTAAATCTTCAACTATTTGTAAAAAATGTTGTTTGTTAAAATTAAAGCTAATTTTTAGTTTATTACACAATCAAAATTTATACAATAAAAATGGGTGTTAAAAAATAATTATTTAAATAATTTTTTTTTAAAATATAATCTTGAATTATTATGCATGTTTATTAATTAATATTTTAGGCAATTTGTTTTAAATATAAAAATTTAGCTACTTATATTTATGTATTAAATTTAAATGCAATTAAATATAAATTGTAATTTAATTAAATAAAAATTATAGAAAATAAATATAGATTGTTGAAAATTTTAACAATTAATTTTTAATTACATAATTAATTTTTTTTTAAAACTTAATTAACCTTGTTCAATATATAGTAACAAAATGATATTAGTAAATTAAATTATATTTATAAATTAGATTGTTGTTAAAAATAATCCTTAAAAAATTAAATAAAATAAATTTTTAAAACTGCAATTTAATTATAAATATAATTATGATATACTTTTTATATTACTTTGATTCAAATTTTGGAATCTACAAATAAGAGAATCATATAAATTTTCGAATATTGTAAAATTGTAAACTAATTTTATAAATAATTTTAATATTATTTTATTTAAACACTGTTGGGAAACATAAAATATAAAAAGAAAATTTTAAAATTTTATATTGTTTTTTAGCAACACGTTAAAATTTTAAAATTTAGTTTGTTTATAAAAATATTTAAATATGGAAGTTGTTTATTGCACAGAATAATTTCAAATCTGTAATTTTAATTTTTTTTTAAATTATAATCCAGAACAATTTTAATCAGCACTACAATATTGAAAAAGCAATATTTGTTACTTAGAGTATATAAATTATAAATCCTTTATTATTATTAGTAGAAAATCAAAATTTGAAAAATTTATATTAGCGGCAAAAAATTGACACAATTTTAAATTAACTTATTTTTCAATTATATAATAACTTGTATAACTTATATTTTAAGAAAGTTGCATCAGTTTAAAATAAAAATATTTCATTATGTTGTTTACCCAATATATTGCCTGTTTTTGGTTTTGTAGCTAAATAGAGTTAAATATTGACTGTAAATTAAATAAATAATATTAATTTAATAAACAAACATATAAATTTTAAAATAACTGGCTGGTGTTTCGACGAAAGATGATATATTTCAAATGATGTTAATTTTTATTATTTAAAAAATATTAAACCAAAATATATTTTAATATTATAAATTATAATTAAAATTTTTTAAATTTATTTACTGTATAAACAACTTTAAACTATTTTTATATATAATTTTAATTATTTAATTTTTAAGTGTGATATAAATTAAATTAAATTTAGTAAAATAGTCTAATGATTAGTTAAAATATTTCTACCGTTATACCCCACATATTGCGACAAAACGATATAATTAAAGAGTGACTATTTTGGTAATAATACTTTAAAGTCCCTACCGTATTAAAATTTTTTTATTTAATTAATATTTTTAATTAATTGCAATAATTAAATGTAAAATTAATAGCTGGTTTAATTGTTATTTAAATTGCAATTTGTTTTTGTCTAATTTTAAGTTTAAATTTATAAAATTAAACATTTCCTTGAAAATATTCTTATTTTTATTTAAATTATTAAATGTTTTTAATACATTTAATATAAAATATTTTATTTTTTGTGTAATTTAATTTATTTCAAACTTTGCTCAACATTATATATTAATTTTAAGAGATATTATTCAAGTTAAAGTTATTTAAAAAAAACATATTTTTCCTCCCTTTTACTGGCATAATTATTAATAGTAAAAAATTTAAATACTCAACATAACATATTTGCATAATTTTTTTTATATAATATCAGCCTTGAAAAAAACATAAAAATATTTACAATAAATTTATAAATAAAAACTATAGTTTATATTATAACAAATTCATTTACTTAAATAAAACAAATAAAAAAATGCTATATTTTATATTAATTTTGTGATATTAATAAAATTATATTTTAATTAATTATTTATTAACGTAAAAATGTCTATTTTATTTTTTATTTTTATTTAATATTAAAAAGTAACAAGGAACAGAAAACGCTTTATCGATTGACTCTTTCATATAAATGTCATCCAAATTGAAATCATCTAAAGTCTGGTTAAATACGGCATCGATTGGGTTATAGAACTGATTGCTGTTATCGGTGTTGAGTCCGAAACCACTTTCCCTTAAATTGGCGAATAGTGGCAACGATTGGCAGCCGAATAGCGACGACGTGTTGTTCTTTAGCGCACAATTTGACCGGTTGCCCAAATAGCTCGACAGTAAGCTATTAGAGCTGTTCGTCGACGACGAGTACGTCTGGGCCGTGCGATTGGCTCGAGTCCTAGTTGTGCGCCTATCATACATTATTTGTTTTATTACTTTATTTTATTTTTTTTGTAGTAGAATATGATTATCACCTGAGTTGTTATATTTAAATAAGAACTAATTTGTTACCAAAACATTGTGTTTATTATTTTGCTTGTTAAATTTTGTCAATTTTGTTTTTTAAATTTATTTATTAATTTATTGTTATTTTTAAATAACTAACTATAAATTTGTATGTTAAATTAAATTATATATTTAACTTTAAATAATTATTTAAGATTGGACAAAGTATAATAAGAATTATGTTTAAATGACATTTTATATTGATTTTTAAAAACTGTGTAAGATTTTAAATACCGTAAATTATTTTCTACATTAATTTTTATAAAAATTTTAATCACATTATTTATAGATACACATATTAATATTTTTAACAAATTTATTTGGGCTACACTGAACGGAAATCAAAATTAAAACCAATTAATCAGATATGTAAAATTATCAATTGTATAAATTTATGAATAAATGCTTATTCAAAGTAACAAGTATTATTTATGAATTTTTCATAATTTCTCAAAATTTTAAAACTGAATTAATTTTACTATCCATAATATTTGACATTTAATAACATTCTTTTTTTAATTGTAATTTTCGTTTGACAAATCAGAAAACAAAACAAAAATGAATTTTAATTTATTTTAATAATTTATTTACAAATATTTAACAAATTATAATCTAAAACAAAGCAGAAAATGTTATGCAAAATGTTATTTATTAAATATATTTTTTAAAAAACGATTTAATAAATAATATTATTTGCTGAAAACTTTAATTAAAATTAACGAATTATTTATTAATCTGTAAAAGACATTATTATTATTTTTTGACTTTGTCGAACGCTAGTACAAAAATTCCTGATAAAGCAATGTAACTATAAAAAGTCATATGACATTCCAAAGTTAATAGTTTAGAGTTAGTTTGTCAAAACTCTCAGAATAGGTAAACTTGTGATTGATAACATGCATTAAAATATTTTTAAAATATATTGCAAAACATCAATACATTAAATCAAGAATACTTGATTTTATTTATTTTTTAACTAAATAACACTCACGTACTTTGCTGTAAATTAACTTTTATTTTGCAAATGTATATACTGCAAATTTTATTAGATATTGCGCAATAGTTGGATTTAAAAAGTACTTAACTTAAGTTTAAGTTTAAAGTAAGGCATTAAATACTAATTTTATAAATTAAACTAACTATTGAATAGTTTTTTTTAAAAATGTATAATTAAATTTTGTGCTAAAAACTTTATGTCAAAACTTTTAGTAGTCATTTTAAACATTTCATTTAATTTTCTCTCTAAATCTATGTTATGAAAATTCTGAATTAATTATTCGAAAATAGTCTGTTTTAATTAACACAATAAAATTTAGCGCCAAAAACAATATCCACTACAGTTCAACTTAGGTTAAATATAAAGCAAATTTGAAAAGAAATTTTGAAAATAATTTATCAATATATCTTATTCGTAAACAAGTGTATATTGATCTAAATACAACAAATTCATAAAATAAATACATTCACTTATATAAGGTATGATTATATTTGATAACTGCTTATAGCTATTTCTATAATTATTTTTCTATTTATTTATTAGAATTATAAAACAAACAATAGATAAAACTCAATTAAAATACATTAGATTAAATAAAGAATAGATTATCATATTTACAAATTTCTAATTACAAACATAATAAAATCATTAAAATTATATTAATTTGTATTTAAACAAATTAAAAATAAAAATTTTATTTATAATATTTATTTAGAATTGCCCAACAATCCGTAATCCAAAATTGATATTTTTGTATTAATAGAATATGTTAATAAAAATATTAAATTTATTTGACAGTCTTCATTTACAATTAATAAAAGCAAAATTTTTTATATTACAGACAAAATTAATAAGTTGATAAATTAACAATTTATTTTGTTTTATATATTTTTTAATTTAAAATTTTTAAATAATATTACAAAAAAATGATTTATCTTTTATTTTTTTATTACAAAAAATTAATGATTTGTATTGTTTTATTATTATATAAATATTTAAAATTTTAATTATAAAACATTAAAAATATAAAACATTTATTCATTTTTGTAAAATAAATATTTTCGTAAATATATTGACATAATCAATTATTATTAAAATATAAATTACTGTAATTTAAGTTATAAATTATAAATTTAAGAAAAATTAAATTGAGTTTTATCTTATTAAGTACTATTATTTAGTTTTATTATTTTTTATATATGCTTTTATAAATTTTGTAATTTTTATTTTAAGCAAATTCTAAATCTAACATGCACTTTAATTATTTTTATCAAAATTTTAGTAAGCTAAATTTTTAAAATAATTCGATGAGAATAGTATTGAAATCTAGCGGTTATTTTATATTTATTATAAGATTTGTTTAAAGAAATTAATATCAAAGTATTTTATTCGTTTTCTCTTATACTAGAATAATAGACTGTATTATAGAATTTTTGCTATGATCAGTGCCTTATTCAATTGTAAAAAATTATTTTACAACTAATTATTAATTGATAATCATGTATAATCGTGTATAACTTAATATACAAAACTATAACAAAATATAATTATAATTTAAATTTATAATTAAATGATAAAAATTTTTTTTGAATGATAGAAACTAAATTTATTTATTAATGACAGCTTTGTTTATCTTAAATTATTCTTAATTAAATCCAAATATTAAATTCAAAACTAATTTTTATTATTCAAAATTATAATTAAGATACAGTTGCCAAACTAATCAATTTATATAAAAACTACACTTGCGCAAATTAGCAATTACATTGTATAACACTTTGTAATTGTGTTATAATTAAGATAGTACAACTTTTTTTTATAATTGTGATAAAAAATTACGTAATTAAAAGTGAAATATAATGATATAAATATATTTGTAAAATAAATAAATCAAAATTTTAAAATTATTGAAATATATATTTTCTGAAA
>JAQFXP010004800.1:0-10124 GCA_034693685.1 Belba bartosi
GCAATAAAACGTGAATTCAATTTAGAGGACTATTTCGTGTCGAACGCCTCACTCGAACAGACTTTCCTCTCCTGTTCCTAATCTTATCGAAACTCAATTTCAAAGGACTTTTATTGGTATTTTTCCGGTGGGATTAATTATTCTAGTATTATAGCTCTCATCAAAAGACACCTTTTTGCCGTTGGAACCATATTTAAAAAAAAATTAGTTTTTGAGTTATTCAATATCAAAATTTTGATTTCAATGGGATTTTGGCCAAAATTTCAATTTTCAAAAATTAATTTAACCCCCGTCCCTGAATAATTTTTTCATGAAATTTTTTGTGAACAATCTACTAAGAATAAGGAAGTTTTTAAACTTGGTTCCAAAGTGTATCCACGAGATTTTTTGTATTTTTAAAATATATTTTTTATATTGCAACGACATGTGGACTAACAAAAACTCTCCTTCTTATGAGGGAGAGAAACCTCCGTCAACTGATGGAAATTTTTTTACATATATACACTATTTACATATTATTTACTCAATTAATTATTATTCTGAGTCACAATCACTTTCAACTTCAGAATCAGTGTTTAAACACAAATTTTTTATAATTTCATTCAAATTATTTTGTTAAATTAAAACGTTATTAATGCCTGGTCAGGAGACCAATTAATATATATTGTTTTTTATATATAAATATATTTTATTTTACTGCAAAATTACCGTTTTTGTTAGAGTTGTTTTCTGAGTAAGCGGAATAACATGCCTATACATTTAGCACTGATAGAGGCTCTACAACTGAACTGAGAACTTACTCAAATTGTATTAAACGCAAAAGAATGTAATTCCGTTTACTCAAAGGAACCTCTTTAGTCCACATGTTGTTGCAATATAAAAAATATATTTAAAAAATACAAAAAATCTCGTGGACACACTTTTGAACCAAGTTTAAAAACTTCCTTATTCTTAGTAGATTGTTTAAAAAAAAATTCATGAAGAAATTATTCAGGGACGGGGGTTAAATTAAATTTTGAAAATTGGAATTTTGGCCAAAATCCCATTGAAGTCAAAACTTTGATATTGAATAACTCGAAAACTAAATTTGTTAAAAATATGGTTCCAGCGGCAAAAAGGTGTCTTTTGGAGAGATCTATAATACTTGTATAATTAATCCCGCCGGAAAAATACCAATAAAAGTCCTTTATTACCAAGCTTATAAATTTATGTTTACAGAATAAAACAAATTTTAACAAGACATATTTACTAAAATAAAAACCTATTTTATATGAGACATTCAGAAGGGGGGGGATTAGCCAAAAATCCCCCCTGATTTTGAAAATTGGGATTTACCTTCCCCCCCAGCATTTGGTCCGCGAAAAGGTACCCCCCTTCGACTTTTTTCGGGTTTTCTTCGACTGTGCCGGCAAAATTTTTGGGTTTTTGACCAAAATTAGGAAATTTCCCCTAAATTGGTGCTAAATCCGGTTTAAATCCAGTTAAATTAGGGACAATTTTATAATAAATATATGGGTTTTTGAGCGTTTTTTGAAAAATCCCTCCCCTGATCCCCCTCTAGGTTTTTGGGAAAATCCCCACCCTGATCTCCCCCCCCCCCTGAATCGTCCGACCTTCTGAATCTCTGTTTTATATACTGTATATACATTTTTACTTTATAATATATTTATATATATAAAAAATTTAATATAATTTTAAAAATTAGCAATATCTTTTTACAAATTATAACTAATTTTATTAAGTTATTTGAAGGTTTTAAAATTGTACAATTAATTTTATTTTTTTGGTTTTAATTTTTGGAAAATCCAAAAATGCTAAAGGTTAATTATATTAGTTTTACCCTAACTGAGGTCAGTAGGGGCATTTTATCTGTAAAGTTAATATTGGAAAAAATGAGATTTTGGATTTTATAGTTAAGTGGCATGATAAATAACTATAGTTATTATTTAAAATAACTATAGAAACATAATTTTAAAACAAATGAAATTTAATTAAATTAAAATTCCAATTGTTGAGTCAAACAATAAAAAATTTGCATATGATTTATAAAGAAATCTTATATTACAATGCATAAACAATGCAGCCAAAAAGCCCCAAACGGCTCCAGTTGCGGCTAAAACTAATATAGTTAGATTTTAGCATCTTTGGATGTTTCAAAAGCAGTGATTAATACTGTTCTTGAAGCGATAGGTAAAAGGCACTCATAGTAAGCTCATTTGCTCTTATGTGAGGCTAATTGTATAAGATACAAAATCAGAGAAATTTGTTTGAAGCAATAGTGCGAGATGTGTCGCCAAGTATAATGTTACACTGTTAAAATAAGACCTTGAACATTGTTTATTCAACATGTCTTTTAAATATTTGTACATTACTGTTTTTTCTTAAGCAATAAATGATTTGACAAAATTTTATGGAAGTTTAGTTTACTTAATATCAGTACTATTTTTGAACTTAATTACTCAATCAGTTAAAAACATTTTAAAATGTCCGTGCGAATATTTGAAGGCAAAAAACATGCCAATATATACGCAAAATTTAGACCTATCGCTCCTGAGAGTGTGATAGAAGAAATTTTAAAATTTTTGAGTCAAAAATTAGACAAGCCTAATTGGAATATAGCTGTGGATGTCGGCTGTGGTAGCGGTCAGGGAACGAATAAATTGTCGAAACATTTCCGAAACTGTTTTGGGTTTGACGTAAGTCGGGCGCAGATTAATGAAGCGATAGAGTCCAAACACGCGGATAACGTTAAATATGATGTGAGTATTGAATATCTATTTTAGTTTTTTAATGTAGAAAAGTAGATAAACTAATTAGAATATTCTTATTTTAAAATAACAAATTTTTAATAAAAATAAAATTAGTTTTATTTATATAAAATTTAAGTTAAATAATCAAAAATTCTCTAATTTTAATCAAGATTGTTTAATTCAAATTTAAAAATAGGCTCATCTATATTTTAAAAAGATAGCTTCTTTACTCTATACTGTATTACATGTTAACATATCTAAAGTAATTTTTTTTCGTAAGCTTGTACATCTCAATATTAATTTTAAACAATATTAAATTAATAGGTGGCACCGGGGGAAAGCATACCAACAATCGAAACAAATAGTGTGCAACTATTGACTGCCTTCGAAGCCGCGCATTGGTTCGACTTCGAAAAGTTTGTCACCGAATTAGATCGAGTACTCGTTGATAATGGTGTGGTCGCTCTCATCGGTTATTTGATGCCTGAGCCAATTGATCCGTCCAATCCGGATGACAAACGTATGATTGAGTTGGTTAACAATGCGTATATGGATCCACGTTTGGCCCCATTTAAGAATCCAAAGATTGATAAACTTGAGCTACACTATAGAGATGTTAAGTTTCCACAAAATTATGAATCTATTCTCTTAGACAACATTCCCGACTCGATTACTATTTGTGCCGAAGATCTGATTGGTTTGATCGAATCCTGGTCGTTATATCAGGGTCTGGTTGTAGCCGACAAACAATCAGCTGAAGAGTTTTCACAAGAAATTCGACAAAAACTTAGAGATATCTTAAATACAACCGATTTGTTCTCAAAAGAAATTATTCGTAAATACAATTATTTTATAGCTATGGCCAGAAAATTGAATTAAATGTATATTAAGAGAAACAGATTAAATATATAAGAATTAATTTCTCTATTGGTCATATATTATACACAATTTAAATAAACAATTAAAAATTTTATTAAAAAACAGCTTGATTGGTGAAATTTTATTTTATTAAATAAAGTGGCCAACTTAAAAGGAAACCAAATCTAAACAAATTTGTTTACAATTTGCACATAATTTAAGATAATGTACGAAATTAAAAGTTAATGTCACCATGTTATACTACACTATATACGGAATCTATTTGTAAACATGACAAAAACGTTCAGACAGGCTCACACATAGGTGTTACTTTTGGATGAATTCGTAGTATTTCACTACAAAATAACTCTAATGTTAGTATATTGTACATTGAGTTGAATTAATAATTTTATAATGAAATACGAGTTATCAATCAAAAAGTAACACTTATGTGTGAGCCCGTCTGAGCGTCTTTTGTCATGTTTACAAATAGATTCCGTATATTCAACACTGTAAAGATTTAAACTGATATTAAAATTTATTACTTTTTGTTTAATTAAAAAAATTATTATTTTTATACTGATTTAACTATTTGTTTATAAGAGACTAGTATTAGAATGATAAAAATATTCAAGTTTAACTGTAGTGAATTAAATTCTGGTTTTTGTTTTGAAAATAATGCCAGAATATGTGTTACCAATGGTTACGATAAGTTTTCAGAATTTAAATAAACTTTTTTTTATTGTGAAATAATTTTTGTTTTTATAATTATTAAAATAAAGTGCTGCTTAAAATTAATTTTTTTAATTTGTTTTTCTTCTATTTGCTTGTTAATAATAAACAATTGTTTTATTAATTGTTTATTTTAAAAATATGAAAATATTTGTTTAGATCCAAACATATTATATTTAAATTAGTCAAATAAAATATTTTATCAAGTCAAAAATATCTAAAACAGAATGTCGAAACTTATTTTTTATAATTAAAGAATTCAATAATAATATTCTCACAATGATATGTAATCTATTCAATAACAGTTTAAATAAAAATTATTCTTCTAATTATAAACAATAATGCACTAGGCTACATTTTGTTTTCAAACTTCAAACTTAAATTACAGACAAACTATTTGAGATATTTTAATTATTATTTCACTAATACATACATATATTGAAGTAGAATTAATCATGATTAAAATAATTTTTAAAAATAAACATATTTCGCGAACTTCCGACATACTGTTTGTATAATAATTCAGATTAAAATTTTAAATAAACATAGATAAAAATTTACAAAAAATACTATCTTAAAAATTTTATCAATTAAAATATATTTTTGTTAAACAAAAAAAAATATAATTAAATAATTAAAAGTAGTTTTAGAATAACAACTTATATTAAATTACAAAAAATTATGATTTACAAATTTTAAACAATATATTACAGTTAATAGCATTCTTATCAATTTGTTTAAAAACCAAATTATACTAAATTAAACATGATAAATTTAAAACAAAAATTATATTTATTTGACTTAAATCTATCTAATTATCACTAAAAATAGTAAAATTTCTCTGAAGGCTCTCATAATCAATTTTGGACAATATATAAGTATACGCCATTAAAAATTGCACTAAACGTTTCGCACTAAATGTGTAGAAATAATTAGATCAGAGCATAATCATTAAAAGTACTCTTACTCAATTAGATGCATACATGCACATTTTAACAAATATTTATATATAAAAAATCCTAATCAAGTGACTAGAACAAAAAAAACAGTTTTTTAAAAAACTTATCAAGTATAATATATTTTATTACAAATAATTTAATAATAAAATTAGAAATTAAAAAGGTCGGCAGATTCTGGGGAAATCAGGGATCGAGAAGGGAAGATCAGGCAAAAATTTCCCTGATTTTGAAAATTTGGATTTATCTCTCCTCCTCGCATTTGGTCCGAGAAAAGGTACCCCCCCCCTTTCTTGGAATTTTTGCGTTTTTTTGCCCAAAATTAGAACATTTTTCAATAAATTGGTGCTAAATTGGGTTTAAATTTAGTTAATTTAAATAAATTTAGTTTAAATTGAGTTAAATTAGACAAAATTTTATCATAAATATATAGGTTTTTGAGCGTTTTTGGAATTTTTCTTTAATGTTTATTATTTAATTTGTTAAACTATTTCACTTTTAATAAGAAAATTATCTGATATTTTTCTAAATTTATAAAATGTATATAAAGATTATAATATTTTAAATATTCTTATTAAAATTTATTGCATATATTGCTTTATATTAAAGATTATTTTCTACAATAAATTAGCGACTAACTGCAGTTAGAAAATTGCCGAGTAATAATTATAGTAATAAATATTTATTAATTAATAAATTACAAGTTTAGAAAAAATATCAGATAATTTTCTTATCAAAAGCGAAATAGTTTAAGGATTAAAAGGACATAACTTTTAAAATAAAATAATAGTGTTTTATCTAATGCATATTTATTTTAATAATTTATTTTATTAATTTGTAAATTAAAAAAATAAAAGCAAATAAATAAAAGTTAAAAAATATTTCTAAATAACTTGTTTAAAAATGTCCCTATTTATTACTGGGTAGTTGTAAACCCAATCACAACACGGTTTTCCCCATAACGCAGGGCACTGATAATAATTGACTATCGCACCCAATAAATTCTGCAACTTGGTAACAAAAAAAACCAGACCATAGACTATGTTTATTTAACTTGTCCTTCACGTATTATCGCATTATAAGACATTTCTGAAGGATCTTACACAATTTACAAAATATTGGCATTAATTAAAACTCAGTTGGTTAAAAACTCGTATTACAAGGCTTTCCCAAAGTTATCAATGATTTTGCACAATTTGATAATATTATATAAGAACTAAATTTACTTAATAATAAGCAAATTCACTGAAAACCAAATCACTCAATAAGTTAAAGACTTTTATATTAAAAATGTCAATACGTATATTCGAGGGCAAAAAACATGCCAATTTATACGCAAAGTTTAGACCTACAGTTCCCGAGAATGTGATCGGGGATGTGTTGAAATTTTTGAATCAAAATTTAGGCAAGGCTAATTGGGATAATGCCGTGGATGTGGGCTGTGGTAGCGGTCAGGGAACGAATAAATTATCAAAACATTTTCGAAACTGTTTTGGATTTGATATAAGTCGAGCGCAGATTAATGAAGCGAAAGAGTCCAAACACGCGGATAATGTTCGATATGATGTAAGTATTATAAATATATTTGTAATTTTTAATGTACAAGATTAGATTAACTAAAAATATTTTTGCTCTAAAATATCTAGTTAATAAAAAAAATAATATTTAGTATAAACTAGTTAAAATTGAAATTAAAAATGTAGTTAAACTTAATCTAATTTTACGAATTGTAGTTTATTGTAGTTAAACTTTTAATAAACATTTATTTCTTAAGCTTGCACATCTTTGTTATAGTTCTAAACAAATAATAATAAATTTATAAATTAAATAATATTAAATTAAAAGGTGGGACCGGCGGAAAGTCTACCTACAATTGCAACAAATAGTGTGCAACTGTTGACTGCTTTCGAAGCCGCGCATTGGTTCGACTTCGAAAAGTTTTTCCAAGAATTAGATCGAATACTCGTTGTTAATGGTGTGGTCGCTCTTATCGGTTATATGTATCCGGAGCCGATCGATCCGAACCATCCGGAAGACGAGCGTATGATTGAGTTAATGGATGACGTGATAACGGATCGACGTTTAGCTCCATTTAAGAATCCAAAGCTTGAAATAATGGAACGACACTATCGAGACATTAAGTTTCCACCAAATTATCAATCTATTCTTATAGACGACATTTTCGACCCAATGAATGCCTGTGCTGAAGACCTGGTTGGTTTGATCGATTCCTTATCGTTTTATCAGAGTCTGATTGCGGCCGACAAACAATCGGCTGAAGAGTTTTTTCAAGAATTTCAACAAAGACTTAGACATATCTTAAATTCAAACGACTTGTCGTCAAATTTTATTCTTATTAAATATAATTATTTTATAGCAATGGCCAGAAAATTGAGTTAAATTAAATATTTCTAGAATTTATATTTAAAATTATTCATTTATTAATTAAATATATAGATTAAATTAAAAAATTAAAATTTTATTTAAGTGAATAGATCATATTTAAAGTGTGTGCAGCTTAAATAATTTTTTAATAAAAATAATTATTTTTTGTGCAATTAATTTCTTAACTTTTCTAATTATTTTGTATACTTTTTGTGCATTGTTTTACTGTCACAAGTGTTGAACAAAGTTTTTACACTGAGCACATGTGGCAGGTAAGCCCAAAATAGTATTGCTGTACTGTACAAAACATATATAAAAAAGGAACGCAAACAGAAAACATGTAATATATTTTAGTTAATTTAATTTAAATTAACAAAGTAAAATTTAGCAAAAAACTAAATTATTGTTACGTCATATATAATGTACTTTTGTTTAAAACTAATCTTAGAAATATTTTGATGTGCCCTTTGAACACCATTGTTTGTTAGTATTATTTTGTTCCATGTTAAAACCCTTTACTGATTTAATATTCACAGAATTTGCAAAGATTATTTTTCAGTTTTATTGCAAAGAAACACGTTCTAGGTAAAATCTTTCAATTGCCAATCACCAATGTCTTTAATAGGTTGGGAAACCTTGACTTTGCTATACCTTGTTTTAAAGCTCTAGATGTGAACAGCTTTAGATGTATCGCTCTATTGTTGCAATCACTTTCTCAACTGACGTTTGTTTCACTCATTTATTAATATTAATATTGAATTAAATTCTGGTTTTTGTTTTGAAACTAATGTTAGAATATGTGTTACCAATAGTTACGACAAGTTTTCAGAATTTAAATAAACTTTATTATAATAAATTAATTTTTTTATGTTTATATTTAAATAAAATGATACATAAAATCAAAATTTTATTTAAATTTTGTTATTTCTTTGTTTTGTTTTGTTTGTTTGTATATATAAAATAAATATAAAGTTTTAATTACTTTTCTAAATTAATAATTTAAAATATTTTAATTTGTTTATATGGAAACATTATATATTTAAACTTATTAAATAAAATATTAAAATGTCTATAATAATTTAGGTTAAAAAAATAAACTTGATGAAACTTTACAAAAAAAGACTATCTTAAAAATTTTATTTAGCAAATTAAATGTTTTTGTTTAGATATAATAAAGTAATTAAAATTAATTATATTAACAACTTATATTAAAAAACAAAAATTAATAATTTTATACAATATATTGCAATTAATGACATACTTATAGATTTTTTTGAAGACCAACGTGTACTAATTAAAATTGATAAATTTAAATATAATATTTTAATTATTTTTTTTCTAGCCTAAAACTATCTAAAAACTATTATAAAAAACAAAAAATTTTCTAACGGTTTTTATAATCAGTTATAATCAGTATAACATATACGGCGCCACAAATAAAACTAAGAATTTAATATATATTAAATGTTATTTAAATTAAATTAATTTGTGATAATTAAAATGAACTGCTGAAGTAAATAATTTTTATTTTTAATATAAAAAATTAACTTAGTTAATAAAATAACTTATAATATAATTGATTTAAAGACTTGCTAAAAATATATCCGGGTTATATCTGTTTAAACGAAATTTATTTTTATAAATTTTTAAATAAAATATGCATAAAAAATATATTATATAATTGGCATTTGAAAATATATTGTATAAGAAAATTTAATTTTAAATTGGCAAAATAAATATTCAATTAACTATAATTGTTATGATTTAGTTAATTAATTATTCAATTAATATTATATTTTCAATTTGTTTATTTTACTTTTGAATGAAATTTATTATTAATTATTTATAAATTTATTTTTTTTTTATAAAATAGGTTTTTATTTATTGTAAAATAATTAAATATATTTTATTTAAACAAATTTATTAATTAAAATAAAATCACATACTATTTATTTTGGTCGTAAAATAATTTTAGCTTTAAATTTAATTGCTAAAAATGGATTTCGCTTAATTCGATATAAACCAAATATACAAGTAATTGACAAAAAAGACCTTGTACTAATATGTTTATTTAACATGTCCTTCAGATCTTATCGTATTACAAGGCTTTTTCAAAGTTATCAATGAATTTGCAAAAATTTATAAAATTATATAAGAATTAAATTTACTTATTTTTAGGATTAATTTAAAACTTAATTACTCAATCAGTTAAAGACTCTTAAATAAAAATGTCTGTGCAAATATTTGAAGGAGAAAATCATGCTAATATATACGCAAAGTTTAGGCCTATCGTTCCCGAGAGCGTAATCGGAGAAGTGTTAAAATTTTTGAATAAAAAATTGGGTAAGGCCAATTGGAATATAGCCGTGGATGTGGGCTGTGGTAGCGGTCAGGGAACGAATAAATTGTCGAAACATTTCCGAAACTGTTTTGGGTTTGACGT
>JAQFXP010004801.1:0-10124 GCA_034693685.1 Belba bartosi
CCAGTGCAACCAAAATCCAATTCTTATATAGAGTTTTGCTTATAAGCGGGTTGCTTATCTCGGGGATAGATTGTATTGTGAGACAGTTTTAGTCTGGAGTATCTAGGTTAATGTCAACCATTAAATTTCAATCAAAGCCACAAACATTAAAATTTAGATTGGTTTGAGAAACTGATTTTATATTTTGTAAATCAATTAAAATTTTTAAAAAATTTATTTGAATAATATTTTAAGTATTAATATTTAGCATTTTTAAATTTATAGAAAAATTCAATCAAGTTTAACCTTTAAATTATAAGAGTTTTTAAACTTTATTTTATTAAGATCTATTAATTTAGATTTATTTTAATTTTTTTTCTATTTGATTATATTATTTAAAAGTTTTTAAAAAGTAACTTAGCAAATTGTATTTTACTAGTATGTAATATAAATTAATTTGTTAATTAGCTGTAATTCGAGTTAAACTTGTTTTTTTATTCGAATAAATTTTATAACTTTATTCGAAGCAATTGTAGAATTTAAGTAAAATCAAATGACGTTTTGAGTTATTTATAAATTAGTTGATTTTTAATTATATTGATTAGTGTTGTAAATTTTTATTTGCTAAATAAATTGTTTCCTAACATTATAGCAGAATTTGCGTATTCTCTACATACAGTATAAGTAGTAAATAATGCAATGCTCTGTGCAGTTGACCCACAACTCAACCCTAAGACATATATTTAGTAACAATTGTTTGTTTCTTAAGCCAAACATAAAGAAGTTGTTTCACGAGCTCAAGGAGAGCACGTGTTTTGTATGAAAAAGTCTATTCCCACGACCGGCTCCTTTATTATTATGTCCACCACGCGAACACCTTTTGCCCTTTGGATCTCTCTCTCTCCCCTGCTCTCTCTCTCTCTCCCCTGCTATCTCTTTCCTTCTCTCTCCTCTACTCTCTCTCCCTCCCCCCTCTCTCTCTCTCTCTCTCTCTCTCTCTCTCTCCCTGCTCTCTCTCTACTGCTCTCTCTCTCTCCTCTACTCTCCCTCTCTCTTGCTCTCTCTTTCTTTCTCCTTCTCTCTCTCTCCTCTGCTCTCTCTCCTCTGCTCTCTCTCTCTCATCGAATTATTTCATTTTTTAAGACAGTTTTCTACAATTGATTTCATACAATATTCTGAATAAATATATAATTAAATAAAAGATTTTTGTAATTTAAACGAATCAAACAGATGTTAATTGCAATTAACCCAACACTCGATTGCAATTCTCTCTCATATGACAAACTCATTTTAAAAATAATAATTTTTCTATTGATATGCATTGAAAAAAGCCATAAATAATAATTTAAGTAAAAAACTAAATAAAATAGAGATCGAAATAAAGAGAAAGGAACCGATGGTTTACAACATTACATAATGAAAATTAGAGTCACAATTGACTGATTCATAAATTACCATCTCTTGAGTGACTGTGTATTAGTTCCAGAAGTTAAGCCAAGGTTAGCTTTTTTGGGTACTTTTTTGTTGTTGTTTTGTTGCTTTGTTTTGTGTGAAGTTTTGTTCTTTTGGAAAATTTTTTTATTTGCACTCATACAGTAGTAATAGTTTGTGCACCTGTTCCTATGTGTTGTTCCTGTACTGTCCTATGTCTGTTCGGACACATCCAACTAATTCAATAAAAATTAAGTTTAAGATCAGTGCAAATGATAACAACTTTTTGATAGACTGTTCGCTCTGTTCGCTGAACTGTACTGTTTTTAAAGGGAATTTAGTTTTATTCGCTTTAGTTATACAAAATGATTAATTAATACTGTAGTTTATTAACAATTGAGTGAAACCGCTTTAGGAAATTCACATCATTTCTAAATACTTACACAAATTTTATAGAATATTCTCTCATTTTTTGTAATACATACAAATAAATTTGCAAACTGAGTTTTCTTTATTATAATAATAAAATAAAAATGAATAAAACATCAAATTTGTTACCAAATATCAACTAGTAATTTTATATTTTTAGCCAACACACTGATATACGGACAATTTACTTACTGTAAAAGTCTGTATTAAAGTCTAAAGAGTACTAAGATTTAAAAAAAAGTTATTTAACTTTAAAGTCCAACAGAAGAGTATAAACTTTCTGTAAATAGCGAACGCTATTTAAAACTATTAACGTTTTACGGCTTATTCGTATCCATTGATCTGCTAAACTGCCGGTGCAGAGACCGGAGACCTTCCTGTTTCCTGTACTCTCTCTCTCTCTCTCTCTCTCTCTCTCTATCTCTCTCTCTCTCTCTCTCTCTCTCTCTCTCTCTCTCTCTCTCCTCACTCACTCTGGGCCTCCGTTTCGGTGGTGTCTTTGCACAGACACTACATTTCCTCAAACATATCGGTTCTCACCGGAAAAAATAGTTTTTCGCCAAAAATAAAATAGTTTTCCAATAAATTCACAAAATTTTAAATCTTATTTTACTCAATTTTTGTTTACTATTTTAATTTAAATTAGCATGTTTGTTTAATTAATCTTAATATAAATTTCTAAAATATTAATATTTTATTTAGAGATTAAATGTTTGCATATTATTACGAACATAACTGTAGGTTTATATGGAAACAGGTAAAACTTAAAAATAAATTTGAAATTTTATCCTTGTTCATATTAGATTATAAGTTCATATTTTAAAAACTAATAACTTGTATTTTGCTAAAATATTGTAAAATATTAAATAACTTTAAAGTACAAATGTTTAACATTTTAGAATATATTTATTATTTAAAAAATTATTACTAACAATTTCTAATATTTTTAATTTAAATTTTTAAGTTTCTTTTATTAAATGTCAAAAATTAATTAATTATAAACTATTTTATTGTATAAATTTGAAAAACATTTTTATAATTTATTAATTGCTATATTATTAATTTGTAAATAAAATGAAATATTTTAAATACATGCAAATGAGCAAGCAAACAAAAAATAGTTTATTTAAATATATTTAACTAGTAAAATTAAGCAGCTTTTACATATTAACATAACAATTAATTCAAATTGTTCACTTTCTTTATTCAGCTAAATGTCATTTAAATTAAAATATATTCTATGAAATAAGTTAAATAAAAAAAAATTTACTTTAAACTTAAAATTGTATATTTTAATTATTACAATTTATTATAAATTTTATCAAAACAATCAAAACAAGTTGAATTTTTAATAGAAAAAATTGAATTTTATCAATAACATTTTATAAGAAATAATATATTATAAAACTAACATTAAAAATAATTTTGCTAAAAATGTAATTGAACACTTATATGGATATTTAATATTTAAAAATTAAATAAGTTAAATAGTTCAAATGTGTTGTAAATTATTCATAATCAATCTATCTTACTAGTTAGATATTGTTTTTATTTTTTAAAAAAATTAAAAGCAAATTATGAATAGATAAACTAAATACAAGTAGTTATTATTTTAAAATTAAAATAAAAATATATTCTCCTGTTACATTATAATTATTCTGAAATGCACTCTGTTTTGAACAGATGTTTCTAAGATTTTCTAATTATTTAATAATTATACTGTAAAACTTTTGTACTGTATATAATATGGTTATTTCTTTATTATTATTATTATTAATTTTTGAATAAATTTTTATTTTATTTACAGTTAGTTATAATTAATATTTTTTTTAAACTTAACAAAAAACATGTCCAGAAAATAAATATGAATTTAGATAATTAATCAAAAACTGATTTAACAAATGAATACAAAAAAACTAATTCCGATTCTGTAGTGAAAGTGCAAAATTCAAGTGATTAGAGCCAGTAATGCCCTCAAGCGGTCGACTCTATAAGCATTGCATTAACTGTTTGACAAATTGATGCCGTTTTGTGTGAATGTGTTTGAAGTACAGAGTCTGCAGACAGAGAGAGACAGAGAGAGTGAGAATCAAAATTAAAAGCAATTGATTTGACAAATGAGTTAATAAATGAAAACATAAACAATAGAAAAGAATAAATTGAGTTAATTCGCAAATTCTAATAATTGGAATAATTGCATAGAAATAGATATCGAAATGCAGTAATCAATTGGTAATCAATTGGCAGATCTGTTGTATACTTCAGCCATCTTTACGTTATACGACTCAACACAACAAAACAATTCAAATTTCGGCACATTTTTCACTAAATTTTTATTAATTTAATACTAATATAATTAAATTCAATTGAAATGCTTGAAGAAAGTACTGGCAATTTCAGTGCCACTCGTAATGTATACGATTGGTTAGTTTTAATTACTTTTTTAATCATTTTTCTCAAATTTTATTACATTTTTAATAAACTAATTGTCGGTAAATGAGAATTAATTTGATTTAATCTGTATGTCGGGCACAGGTATCAGACGGCGACGCATGTCATCCTAAATGTGATGATTAAGAACCTGAAGGAAAGTGACGTAAAGGTGAAGCTAATCGATGAGACTCTGGACGTCTCGTGCAGTCTCGCCGACGGAAGCGAATTCAAACTCCACTTCAATCTCTTCAAAAGCATATATGTGTCGGAAAGCAATTGGACGGTCAGTCCGTCAAAACTTGAGATAAAACTGAAGAAAACCGATCGGAAACGTTGGCAGAGTCTGGAGGTATTGCCGGACAAGACGGGCAAACGGCCGCTCAGTTTCGTAGGCTTTGTTCAACAGAATCCGAGCAAAAAGAGCAATACGTCTGTGAATAGAGTGAACACATCTCTGGTCGACGACAGCTTCGGGAACGGCCCGAAGTACGACTGGCATCAGTCGCCGACTAATGTATTTATTTCTATACATATTCCTAATCTCACCGAACAGGACGTGACGGTTGAGTTCAGTGAAAACACACTCTTCTGGTGCTGTAAGCTCTCGGACGGGAACTCATATAACGTGAAATTGAGTCTCTTTAAGCCAATAGACATTGAGTTGAGTTCCTGGAAGTTAACCGTTTCTAAGCTTGAGATAGAGCTCCGGAAGGCAGAGGTCGGCCGTTGGTCTAACTTAGAGGCGATCTCTCAAACTATTAAGAGTACGAATTGGCCGACAATTAAGACAACGTTCATAACTGAGTCATTGCCCGAAGCGAGCGGCTCAGGCATTGACCATAACATTGAACTCTTAGATCATAATAATGGAGTGGTTTGTAGTGCCAATACCAGTGCAGTTGTGGCCAACAATAATAAGACTTTTAACTATACTTTAGTCAGTTTAGAGCCAACGGATATAGTGGTCGACGACAACCAAATCGTTGACATTAAAAACGATAGAGTTTTGCAAAACTTAGACAAAATTGTAACCGATTTTAAGGAAAGGGAGGCTAAGGAGGAGAATGCAACCGAAGGCACGGTTGACGAACTGCTCCGAGAGATCTACGAGAAGGGCGGGGAGGAAGTGAGGAGAGCCATGAATAAGCGCATCAATGAGAGCGGAGGACAGACTCTCGAAGAGCTGAAAGAACTGAAACACGAGTCGGAGGAAAGTGCAGACAAAACACAAATCGATTTGTCGGACGACGTCTGCAATCAATTGACTCACATTCTCGACGAACCCAATGTCTGACCACTGCTCGACCACATTCTCGACCACTTTTTCTATTATTATTATTATTTTAAGTCTAATTATTATTTTGAAATCAAGTCTTAATTTAATTTAAATAATATTTTATTACGAGAAGTAAATAAATTATAATAAAAATATAGTTTTTGATTCATTTTTTCCAATAATAATAATTTTGTTTTCTCTCATTCATAAACATTAATTGTATTTGAAATTCATTTACATTTGATTTTATGTATTTTTGATTATAAAGTAAGAAATTTCTTGCAATTAATAAAATATTAATAAATAATTCGATTCTAATATATTAATACTATAGACTATAGTTATACTTAAGTTATAACTTTTGTCTAAATTAATTGATAAAAGTATCTCATAAGTCAGATGTATTTAAATTGATTTAAAAGTGCATTTAATCTAGTTAACTTAATTTGCTTAATCAAAAAGTTTTAGTTTATTCGAAAAGTTTTTGATCCAAATGAGGAATAAAAGAGAGCAGAAGTTGTCGTTTCTATACCAAACCTAATTCAAAACACACAAAGTTAGGAATTAGCCAGCTATGTTTTGTACTATTACTTTGATAAAAGCTAAATTAGAACTAGCCAATTGAATTACAGAGAATATTTGTTTAAGTTGACTTAGTTATACAAAAATAATGTCATAGTCAAGTTTAAATCGTTAAGTCTCGTTGTTATTGCGTTTCTATAGCTTTCACTGCAATCACTTCAGTATTTAATTTTAGTCTAAAGTTGTTTCCATTGCTTAACATTCAGTCTGATTCAAGTTTAAGCGCTAAACAGCCGCTCAAACTAGAGGTACAGTAAAACTTAATTTAGTTGTTATTAAATTAAATCTTTATAAACAAAATATTTTGACCAAGTAAAATTGATTAATTTAAAATTTATACAATAAGAAATAAAATTTTAACCAGCTTAAATAAAAGATAATTAAAATTTTTGTTTATTCATAAGACATACTTATAAAGAGATTTAAGTGGAGACACAGATTTGAGTCATGTTTTTATAAACTTTTATTGAATCAATAATTCAAACATTTGATTGAAAACACATTTAAACTTAATTTGATTTTGAAATCATTTAATAGTTTTGTTTGATTTGGAAACGTTTGACAAAATATAGCGAAAGAATGGCTTCGAATGGCAATGAAAGCAAACTTTTGGACCAATTGTCTGAAGAATGGGATGAAGACAGAGACGAATACGAGATTAATCACGAATTGGATGACTTGCGACCGATTAAGTCGACCAATAGATCGAAGTTTAAGTATTAATTGACTCAACCATTGATTGATTGAATTGTTGACTAATAATGAATTGACTTATGTCTGACTACTAGTGATATAACGACTTCTAATGGTTTTGAGTTCGAGACCAACGATGAGACAACCGAAGCCGAAAAGGACGAGTTGGGACACAAAGAGCGCTATTGGACTAAAGACGAGATATTAGAGCACTTGGAGAAGAACCCGAAACCTGATGAAGAACTTAGCGTTGATTTCGATGAAAGGATTGCATTAATGGAACCGATTGTTGAGAACGGGGTTTACAAACGGGTTATTCGTAGAGGCAATGGAGATGTGATCAGTGAAGACAGTGCCGTCTTATACAACTTGAATGCATTCCTCGAAGGACAGGACGAGCCGTTTGACTCGACGTGGCTCAGAGGCCGGCCATATCTCCATAAACTCAGTTACGACACAGTCCTGCCGGGCCTTTGCAAGGGTTTGTTGACTATGAGAAGAGGCGAGCGCTCGGAACTGATGGTTCGGCCGCATTTGGCATACCTTGAGATGGGTTGCCCTCCCCGGGTGCCCGAGAACGCCACCATTTTGTATATCGTGGAAGTGATCAAAGTGTTCGAAGAGGGCTCTCTCGCGCACTTCGAGACACTTGGCTTCGAGGAGAGGGACGGCATTGAGTTCGAGCACATCCTTCGACTGTGCAATCAGGAGAGGATCTCTGGCAACAGTTACTTCGTTCAGAACCGCTTTCGAGAGTCTGCGTTCCGGTTCCGTCGGGCCATCAGGTGTTTGGAACAGTTGTCGTATAAGTCTCCTGAAGACGAGAAGAGTTCAAAAGAGCTTCTGTTGAAACTGTACGTCAATATCGCCAACACTTATAATAAGTTCCAAAAGCCGTTCAATGCTATGTCGAACTGCAAGAAAGCGCTGACCATTGACCCCAAACACGTCAAAGCGCTCTATCACTACGGGTTGGCGAAGATAGCGAACGCAGACTATTCCGACGCCCGTCGGCACCTCATCGCTGCTCTCGAGATCAAACCGAGGAATTCGGACATTATTGCAGCGCTCGATAAATTGGATTCGCGTATGAATGGCGAACGCATTCTCGAAGACGCCCTTTACCGCAGAATGGGCTCAGCCTTTGCTCACAACAACTGAACTCTTTTATATTACTATTTTTATTTCAATGCATTAATCATTTCAAACAATTTTGAAAATAACTTTTTTTAGATAATACTTGAAATTTGAATTATATTGAAATCATTTAATATTTTCTAATAATAACTTCTAATAAATTCATTGATTAAAACTATTAATACTTTTATTTGTATGAAAGCACTAGAAATATATTTTGTCTAAAAATAGACAAGTTATTGATAAATATAACTAAAGTCAATTGAAATTTAGAGTAAACTGGTTCAATTTAGTTTTGCTAAAATGTTTACATTTTGATTAGTGAGCAGTGAATTAATATTGAACATGCAAAAGTTTATAGATTTTTATATTACTGTTATGTCTATTATACCGTATGTTTAGAATAAAAAATTCTTTAAATTTGATTTGATTTTGTTATAATTGATTTTAAAAATTGGCATAAATACGAATAATTTATTTAATTCAAAATAAATTCAGTTTGCTAATTTAAGAAAATTTGAGAAGTTAACATTTTTAAACATTTAATAATTTATGTTTAGTGATATGACATATCAGTTATTGTCTGTTTAATATCTTTTACAGTAAGTATTTTAAGATTAATATCAAAATTATAAATGTCTGGAATTTGTATAAAACTTTGAACTTTTACAAATATTAATAAGATATTTTTAATGTAACTTTTTAAATTTAAAATACATATTTATAGACTTTAAACGTTTTTAAATTGTAGAATAAACTTAAATCAACTTATTTGCAAAGTATAAAATTAAACAATTTAAAACTTCAAAAATGCTACTATTGTTGAAATATTCAAAAGATTAAATCGTTTTGACAAAAAATTTATTGATTAATATTTATTTGATTTAATCGATGTTATTGTAATATAATATTACTAATATTGATTATCAGTTTTTTGTACGCTTGCAGATACGATATTTTCCTGTTTTTGTTTTGCTCAACCCAATCTTTAAATGAGCAAGTTTTGTTTTTGGCTTCAAAATTATTTATTTGTTCATTGATTTAACAAATATTTAAATTAAGGTTTTGATAATTTTATTTTATTTATCCGATAAATGAATTTCGAAATGTTGTGCAAATATTCCACAACATATTCTGCATTGTTAGCAAACTTAAACAAACAAGACAAGTTTGCTTAAACTTTTTGCTGCTGAACCTGAATTTGTAAATTAAAAATTATCATATTTTTGATAACTAAACAATAACTCTTTTGTTTTAATTTCAAGATTTTTATTATTATAACATTTATTACAAAATATTTTAATTACTTTTCATTATTGACTTAACTCTAATAATTATTGCTTGTGTTTCACAATTTGTTTTTCAGACTTATAGACCGTTTGTCGAGAATTCCCTTTTCTATTCACGCATTAAATTCTAACTATTGATAACAGATTGTACTTTGAGTTTACCGTTGATTAAAAAAGAAACTTGCGATTAATAATTTTAATCATATGTGACGTTAAATCGTTAAAATTAGGTCTGAGCCAAACCTAAGAGTTCAAAATGTAAGTTAGTTTTTTTAGTGTTTGTTCACAATTACAAAACTAGTTATCTGCAGTGGCCAGTGTGTCACTTTGCAAATATATTGTTTTTAAATGTTTAATAAACAGTAAAAAAGATAACTTACACTTTCAACTCTTAGGTTTGGCCCATGCCTAGTTAAAAACATTATGTGTTAAAAAAATTACTAAGTATTTCAAGTTTACTAAAATTATTTCATTTAATAAATTTTAAATAGTTAAATTTTTATTATAAATTAATTTAATATAACCAAGTAACTGTTATTAAAAAGTATAATTTTTTAAAATTATTAATGTAATTTCTTGACGCGACTTCTTTAAATATTAGATCAGAATTTACTTTCATATACCCAAACATCCCCTTTCCTTACCTCCCATTCCCATTGCTCTGTCTGTGTCTCTGTCAATTCAAAGTCATTTATCAACCACTGTCTGAATACACTGTAAGAAGATATAAAAGTTGTGCCAATCCGTGAGTCGGATACAATTCTCAAATCACAAATCGGTTCTATATAATAGTCTTAGTAATACAATCTATCCCCGATATAAGCAATTGATCGGTGCAACAAAATGTTATTGCCTATATAGGGGTTTGCCTATAT
>JAQFXP010004802.1:0-10121 GCA_034693685.1 Belba bartosi
CACTTTTGATGGCCACAATTAGCTGAGCACTGATATCTTAAAAATACCAGTGCCGTTTAGTTGCTTAGATAGGTGTTCATTACATAAAAAATGTTTTGTTTTAAAAAACATTTTAATTATATTTATAAATTAAAAATGAAATCTATTCATATTTCAAAAAACAAGCTTGTATATTATTAAATTGTAAAGGTTATGGAAATAAAGCATTTAGAATGGAGTTTAGATGTTTTTAAAAATCTAACAATTTAAAAAAAATAATGATTTCATTTAGTAGCATTAAACCTCGCTGTTTTTATTGATTTAATGCCAGTTCAAATAAAAATATTTTTTAAAATCTATGATTTATTAAAACTTATTTTTAAATAATAAGCATATATAATTATATATTATAATTAGAGCTAGTACATTTTGGGAGTTTTGATTATTGAAATCTGTTGGAAATTGGAAGGAATAAACGTGGAAAATCGGGAATTTAAGAAAATAGTTTAATTTCAAATAAATATTTAAGTATTTAATTTTAACACATATTACATTAATATGTAGTTTTAAAATTTTTAAACTGAACAGTTATTTGCATTTTTGGTCAAAATTAGTATTAATATTTGACATTTTTGTAATTAAATAATTAGTATTTACTTAATAAAAATTAATAATTAGTAAATTAGTTATAATTAATAAAAAAAATTTTAATTATACAGTGTTAAAAAATTGCATTGCGCTAATTTTTAAAAATTAGTCTGTTATTATATAAAGTAAAAGTTTATTTATATAATTTGTTTTGTGTAATCCAACAGTTTTGTTTATTTTTGTATTCAAAAATAAAATTTATTAATTTACTTAATTAATAATTTTATATTTATTGCTTAATTTTAATTTGTAACAAATTTTATCGTTAGTATTAATGAAAATTAGTGATAATTAATGAAAGTTTTTTAATTTTAAAATGTTAAAAAAAATTGCATTGCGCTAATTTTTGAAAATTATTCTTTTATCATATAAAGTTAAAGTTTATTCATATAATTTGTGTAATCAAACAATTTTATTTACTTTTTGTATTCAAAAATAATATTTATAATTTACTTAATTAATAATTTTATATTTACATAATTTTTAAATTGTAGCAAATTTTATCGTTAGTATTGAGTTTAATTTTGCCTGTGCAATATCTTAACAAATTTAAAGTTATAAAGTTAGTATCTAAAACTGACACTTTTTGTGCATTAGCATTTTTGTAAAGATAATTATTTATAACAAATAATATTAATTAATTTGTTATTTACTGTTATTTTATAAGTTTAAGGTTTAAAGATATTAAAGTTTTAATCAATTTATTGAAAATAAAATTGAAATTAATTTTGTTTTAAACAGATAAAAATTTATATAAAATCTGATATTAAAAAGGTCGGCTGATCTGGGGTAAAGGGAAGCAACAAATGAGGGATTTTTCAAAAAACGGATAAAAATCCAAATAATTATAATAAAATTTAATTAAATTTAAACTAAATTTAGTTAATTTTACTAAATTTAAATAGGATTTAGCACCAATTTATGGAAAATTTCCTTATTTTGGCTAAAAACCCAAAAATTTTCCTGGTTGTTTTTGAGTGGCGAGTTCTTTTTTGCTGACGAAATGCTGGGGGAGAATAAATGCCAATTTTTAAAATTATGGGAGGGGTTTATTGATCAGCCTTGATATCGAGAAATCTCGATATAATATAAATTCCAAAATCGGAAATATAAGAAAAACTAACTTAAATTGATTTAAACCGGAAATTTGCCATATGATTAATGAAGTTTAAATCCAAACAATTTAAAACATATTTAAAAAAAAAATTTCCGAAATCCATTAACTTTGGTTATAACTTGCATAATTTACAAATGTGCAATAAAGATTAATTAAAAACATGCAATCTGCAAATAAGATAAATAAAATAATTAAAAATATTCTTATTAAACATCATAATTTATTATGAATAACTATATTTTGACGTATAAGTTTAAATTATTGATTTTTAAGTAAGTATAAATATGTAGCATAAACAGCCCAATAGCATTTAAAACATTTAACTAGCTGCTTTATAAAAATAAAAATTACATTATTTAAATATAAGTTCAAATAAATTTAAAATTTCCTCAAAAAGATTAATAATTACTCAAAAGTTTAAACGTTTTGTATTGAATAACACCGAAGAAAGTGTCGCAATTGAAAATATGGAAAAGTTTGCTAAACGATACGGAGTTATTATAACAAATAATTTAGATGATTATGTGAATAGAATCCGCTCTAAAAAGGCAATTATTTTTGTCAGTATTATTAAAATCTCATTAATAGTCAGTTCTATTCTATACCTAATTTCTGGTTTAATAAATAAGCGATCGATTCGTATCCTAACGGGTAATGCGTTGTATATATTGGGAAATCAGACCAATATAACCGCAGTTTTATTCTTCGGTACTCTTATTGTATTTTTAATTGACTCTGTTTTACACTATCAAGAAATGACGTACAAATGCAAATTATTTTTGTTTCTTAATAATTATAAACACAAACGTATTATTTAATTGAATGATTTAAATACCAAGAGATTAGCTTTAATTATCAATATATTGACCAAATATTTAATGCGAGTCTTATTTTGGCCGTTAGTTATCATCCTTTCTATAACACTAATCAGTCCTTCAATTATCGCTTATTTCGATCCAAACTCTGGTTTTACAGTAAAGAGTGTATTGTTTTGGTCTATAACTACATTTATATTTGTAATACAATTATTTGCGATGATTTCAATTTATAGGCGAGTAATCTGTCAACCGGGACGGCTCGGACAGAGATGATCCCGATCGAGAGCTCTTGGCTGTCTGGGCGGGGCGAGTGTCTCAGACGTCAGGGGAGGGCCGTTAGGCTAAAAGATGGCTGAGCGGGCGGTACAAACTTCCGATCTTTAGACTTAACTACATTTATATCAGGTCCTGACACCACTCCGATGTTAAGGTTAAACGGAGAAACCACTTGCGAACAAACTATATATATTCAAAACACTATTAAATTAAGTTACTTTGGAATTATAAAAATATTTATTGATTTGAACCACTCTTTAGAAAATATTACTTTCATTAAAACATTAAATATTAATAAAAATTACAAAAACAAATTTAGTCAAAAGAATGATTATTATTGTTGTATTAAGAAGAATTAATTAAAAATTATAACTAAAAATAATTGAATTGAAAGTAAATTTATTTAATAAAAACATTCAAATCGAGTGCCTCTAAATCGGCTAAAGAGCGATTCGGCTCTTGAGTCACGCAGTTGACGAGAAACCTCTCACTCACTGACTCGACTCTTCTCTCCTCTTGTGACTCTCGACTACGTCTCTCTAATAACGTTTCAGTTGAGTCCAGCGCTTTTATAACCGTTCAGTCATCTTGTCCTTCTCGAGCACCATTGGCTGATTCAAACAAATAGTCGTTGAGTTTTGAGGTCACTTGCACTCAGAAATCAAAGTTTAAAAACGTTATCTATTGTTAACTATAGCGAACTTAAAAGGAATTAGAATATTGTCGTTACTAATCCGTTTAAACTGAACTTGAATTCAAATAAAGGTCTGTCCAAAATAAAGTGGAGTCTATAATCCGCTTAAGCAAACAAACTAAGGTTCAAAATCACAAATTAAAGTTTATTTAATATTAAACCAAAACTTGATTAGAAACCCATTATAATTCGCGGGAAATAATTTTTTTTGTTTTTACATTCTAATGGAAAAAATTAAAAAAAATATCCCCCATAGCATTTGATCCTAGAAAAGGTTCTTCCTCGAGGTTTTGCCGGCCGCCAAATTTTTTGGGTTTTTTGCCCAAAATTGGAAAATTTTTCCTAAATTGGTACTAAATCCGGTTTAAATCGAGTTAATTAACTAAATTTAGTTTAAATCCAGTTAATTAACTAAATTTAGTTTAAATCCAGTTAAATTAAATAAAATTTCATCAAAAATATATAGGTTTTTTGAGCGTTTTTGGTCAAAATTTCGGGGAAAATCCCCACCCTGATCCCCCTGAATCGGCCGACCTTCTCAAACCCTGGAAAAAACTATATTTAATTTTATAAAAAAAAGTAAAGTTATGTTATGATGAAAATGGTTATTATTTTGAACACAAATTGTAAAATAAATATCAAATTGTTTAATTATTTTTGGGTTTACGGTTTAAAAGCCGACTCTATTGTATGTATTTTTTCTCAATGTTTGTGTATTGAAAGTATTATAAAGTCCACATTATTCTGAACAGACCTGTACAAATTAAAATATTGACAAAATATTCAAACAATAATTGAATCGAATTTCTGGTCAACATTCGGGTCGGTCCGACTGTTGTTCTGGTTGTTCCGTTTTTTTCGTTTACAGGTTGGATTCATATCAACAATATTATGTACATTATATCTAAAATATAAATTTAAAAAAATAAATAAAAAAATTCAAAATAGTTTGAATATCAAAAGTCATTCGCTTCTAATGAAAGCAATATCTGAACACATTTTGGTATCAAAACAAACCAAAGATTTAAACTATTTTTACAAATATGTCATTTTAATAGTCTATTATCTATCAACGCCTCCAATAATGATATTTATGTATTTAATTCACGCAAAAGACACTAATTATTATTTTAGATTTGTGTCCGCATTTTTATTTATTGTTTTATTTACAATTGTGTTCTTGATCAATTTGTTTAGCTCTTGGATTAGCTATTGGTCGCATAAACCCTATCCTTTATTGTATTCATTTCTAATACAAAAACTAAATCGACTTTCGATTAGAAATCGGTTAAAAATTCTTTTATTCATTGAGAGTCTGTCCGGACCCGACATTGGGTTCTATTGCTTAGACTTATTTCCAATGAATAACTACGAGTTCTTTGAATTTATGATAAATTGTGCTAAATTGTATATTTTAATTGTTGGAATTTTATAATTTAAATGTTTTAATTTTTTTTAATTTATATATATTTTCTAATATTTAAATAATATTAATCTTGATAATTAATACATATTATTTTTGCATGTTAAATAAGTATTGTAAATTTTAACAAGCATTGTTTTAATTAATATAAATTTTGTTGTTTTTATTGTTGTAAGGATATTTTATTATTTTCAAACAATATTTATTGTAATTTTATATTTGATTAATAAAATGTTTGTCTTCATAATTAATCCTGTCAATTAATCATTAAAGTAATTTACAGTTATTATACAATTAAAATATATCGCAATAAAATACCAAGTTATATTATGTAATAATAAATTAATACAAAATTGAAATATCATTTTATTTATAAATAATTATTTTAAAAATCTAAAAAATTGCTTTTTAAGCTAAATTTTAAATTTTTTATTTATCCACCTAGTTGGTGGTATGCTCAATATATACCCACCAGGGTTACCCAGTGAGCAAATTTATCTTGCTAATAAATCTAGTTTAAACCTGTCATATGCCGGGCGAATCCATCCGCCGAACCTCTTCTCCGGTTCCTGTGGTGGCTCTCTTGGTGTATGTTGAGAGTGCATGTCGTTCTGGTGGAGGAGTGATGTGTTATTGGTGTCCGGTTTAAACTCTACTTTCAGTGCTCTCTCAATTGGTGAGCACTCATTGGTTGTCAAGAGGAAGAGATTCTCTCGACCACAGAACTGATTATCCGATTGAGTTTGGAATCAAACATTAAATAAATTAAAACTTAAATAAACTTTGAAATACTTTTATTACAGTCAACATACACTTGAATGTTATAGACATTAAATGAATATATATATTAAAAATACATTTTTTATACCTTAAAATTGAGTTTAAAACCCATTCGGATGAAATGCTATGCATTCATCCGAATGATAACAAACTTTCCATTGATATCAGTAATAATCATTTGTTTAACTTTATATATCAAACTTAACTTTTAAATTTAAACTAATATTTCTAATCAAAATCTAAAATTTGGCATTTAATTATTCTAACGGCATATTACAAACCTATAAAATTAAATATGTTATTCATTAACATTTAATAAAATTTTTTTATTGAATGAATAAAAACTAACTTTTTCATATTGATATTTATTAAACATATAATTATTTAAGTCTTCTAATTATTTTTCAAATGTTCAAATATTAATCTATTTTCTTAAATGTTTAAATTTAATACAATAATATATTTTAATTTTTAACATAATTAAGTTTTTTTAAACTTAGTATTCTTATAAAAAAAATTTTATTGGTCAACATTATAAGTAGCATATCCGTATTTTGATTTTAAAAATTTTAATTAATTTTATTATAATTAACAATAAAAGTTTTAAAATAAAATTTTTTCAATTTATAAAAATTTTACATTTGTAGTTATTTTGAAGTTTAAACAATTTATAAATATTTTTAGATATTAATCTTAAGAATAATTTTAAAAATTATTTTTTATAATATTTGTCACAATGATCGCGTACTTTATGCTCAAAGAACTTATTACCTGGGTGCAGACGGTCACCGGCACATTGACTGTTGCTAGTGTGGCGATTATACCAAAGCCACAGTTAATATTTTATTGTTATAACATTTAAATTCGCATATCTATTTTTTATCAGAATTTTAATTCTCAAAACTAAATTATGCTAAAAATTTTTTACATTATATCAATATATATCAAGTTTGAGTGTTTTAAAGCATAAAACAGTAAAATATATTGAATATGACGGGTAAATTAGTAACACTACCTGTAGTTGGGCGGGTGATGAGGCAAAGTTAAATACACTTGTATTGATATTATGTACTGTTTTGTTAAAACAAATGAATAAAATACTTCAACCTCTTGAATCATAGCCACAAAGGCTCAAACAATACGACCGGCGCAGTCGCTAATTTTTTCGCCTAAAACTTACACGGCAACGACATCAGCTTCTGACCGTACCGGAGCCCGTCTCTTAACAGGCGGATTGTTTCATATCAACGTGATACAGAATAGCACAAAATTTTCATTATTTAAATATAAAACAACATCAAATATGGACGGAATAAAATTAATTATAAAAATACATAATATATACCGAGTATTTTTTATAATAAACACAATTTATATTAAAATGTAAAAATAATATTTTAGTTAAATAAACTTAATATTTTATAAAAAATTTTGTTTAAATAAGATTTACCTATTTTGAAATACATTTAATTAATTGTTTAAATAAAATTCTTAATTTTTTTAATTTACTAAATTCAACAATTAAAAAATGCATTCTAGATTAATTTACTAAAAATTTCGGAAATATAATAGTTATCTATTGAAAACAATTTTTAAGCGCGCTGATTTGTTAGCAGGAGAAATTATGTGTTAATAAGGGACGGCATCTCATCTGTCGAGAAATATTGTTGGTGTTCACATATAATTAACAACTAAAAACTTTGCGAAAATTAGTAATAATTTTTTGTACATATATTTTATTGCAAATTAAACATAAATTTTATTATTTAACTTAAATTGTTTTAAATCTTAAAATATAATAATATTTTTGAATGAATTTCTAAATTATTCAAGATTAATAACATATTTATATAAAAATAAGCAATTTATTAAATTATTGATTTTATTTAGTAGAATAAAACCTAGCTGTTTTTATTGATTTAATGCCAGTTCAAACGAAAATATTTTTTAAAATTTATAATTTATTAAAATTTATTTTTAAATAATAAGCATTAATAATTATATATTATAATTAGAGTTAGTCCATTTCGGGAGTTATGATGACTAAAATCTGTCGAAAATCGGAAGGAATAAACCTGGAAAATTGGGAATAACATTGAGAATTTAAGAAAACAGTTTAATGTTAAATAAATATTTAAGTATGCAATTATAACTACTATTACATTATTATGCAGTTTTAGAATTTTTAAACTGAATAAATATTTGCATTTTTGCTCAAAATTAGTATTTATATTTTGCATTTTTGAAATTAAATAATTAGTTTTTGCATATTAAAAATAAAATATTAAAAATTAACAATTAGTAAATCATTGATAATTAATGAAAAGTTTTTTTATTTATAAAGTGCTAAAACAATTGCATTGCGCTAATTTTTGAAAATTAGTTTATTATTATATAAAGTAAAAGTTTATTCATATAATTTGTGTTGTGTGTAATCAAACAATTTTGTTTACTTTTTGTATTCAAAAATAAATTTTATTAATTTACTTAATTGATAATTTTATATTTATTGCTTCATTTTAAGTTGTAGCAAATCTTATCGTTAGTATTGAGTTTAATTTAGCCTGTGCAATATACGAACTTTAAAGTTTTAAAGTCAGTATCTAAAACTGACACTTTTTGTGCATTAGTATTTAGGTAAAGATAATTATTTTAAAAAATTAATATTAATTAATCGGTTATTAACTGTTATTTTATAAGTTTAAGTTTTAAAGATACTGAAGTTTTAATCAATATATTAAAAATAAAATTGCAATTAATTATTAATTTTATTTCAGATAAAAATTTATTAATTTGAGAATTATATAAAATCTGATATTGAGAAAGGCGGCCGATCTGGGGGAAAGGGGGGTAACAGAAGAGGGATTTTTCAAAAAACGCTCAAAAATTCAAATAATTATACTAAAATTTAATTGAATTTAAACTAAATTTGGTTAATTTTACTAAATTTAAATTGGATTTAGCACCAATTTGGGGAAAATTTCCTAATTTTGGTTAAAAACCCGAAAATTTTGGTGGCCGTTTTTGAGTGGTGAGTTCCCTATTGCTGACCAAATGCTAGGGGAGAATAAATAGTAATTTTTAAAATTAGAGGAAGGGTTGGCTGATCACCCTTTCTCAATCTCGATATAAAATAAATTCCAAAATCGGGAATATAAGAGAAATTAACTTAGATTGTTTTAAACCGGAAATTTGCCATAAGGTTAATGAAGTTTAAATCCCAACAAATAATTATTTTATTTAAAACAAAAATTTCCGAAATCCACTAACTTTGGTTATAACTTGCATAATTTACAAATGTATATAGATTACTTAAACACATGCAATTTGCAAATAAAATTAATCAAAATATTATTCTAATAATTTATTATGAATAACCTTATTTTGACGTATAAGTTTAAATTATTGATTTTTAAGTAAGTATAAATATAGAGCATAAACAGCTTGCCCAATACCGTTTAAAACATTTAACAGGTTTATTTTTATAAAAATTAAAATTACTTTATTTTAAAAAATGAGTTCAAATAAATTTAAAATTTCTTCAAAAAGATTACTAATTAGTCAAAAGTTTAAACGTTTTGTATTGAATAACACCGAAGAAAGTGTCGCAATTGAAAAGATGGAAAAGTTTCTTAAAAAGTATGGAATTATTGTAACGAATAATTTCGATGATTATGTGAATAGAATCCGCTCTAAAAAGACAATTATTTTTGTTATTATTATTAAAATAGCACTAATAGTCAGTTCTATTCTATACCTAATTTCTGGTTTAATGAATAAGCGATCGATTCGTATCCTAACGGGTAATGCGTTGTATATATTGGGAAATCAAACCAATATAACCGCAGTTTTATTCTTCGGTACTCTTATTGTATTTTTAATTGACTCAGTTTTACACTATCAAGAAATGACGTACAAATCAAAATTATTTTTGTTTCTTAATGACTATAAATACAAACGTATTATTCAAATGAATGCTTTAAATACCAAGAGATTAGCTCTAATTATCAATATTATGACCAAATATTTAATGCGAGTCTTATTCTGGCCGATAGTTATCATCGGTTCTATAACACTAATCAGTCCTTCAATTATCGCTTATTTCGATCAAAATTCTGGTTTTACAGTAAAGAGTGTATTGTTTTGGTCTATAACTACATTTATATTTGTATTACAATTATTTGCGATGGTTTCGGTTGGATTCACATCAACAATATTAAGTACATTATATCTAAAATATAAATTTAAAGAAATAAATAGAGAAATTGAAAATAGTTTAAAATTCAAAAGTCATTGGCTTCTAATGAACGCAATATCTGAACACATTTTGGTATCAAAACAAACCAAAGATTTAAACTATTTTTACAAATATGTCATTTTAATAGT
>JAQFXP010004803.1:0-10121 GCA_034693685.1 Belba bartosi
TTATTGTTTGTACTTCTTGTGTGATCACATGGCATGTTAGAGGGAAAAGGACGGGGGTATTCTGCAAAGTAACAAGGCGCTAGCTGTATTCTGAAAAAACTCATTCCCTTGTGAGATAAATTTGAATATTATGTGTATATATAATATAATTAATTATTTAATATATTAATATTACAACAATTAAAATATAGATTTTACAACAATTAATACAGTATTGATAGAACTCGTAGTTATTCATTGGGAAAAAGTCTAAGCAATAGAACCCAATGTCGGGTCCGGACAGACTCTCAATGAACGCAACAATTTTCAACCGATTACTAATTGACAGTCGATTTTGTATTAAAAAAGAATACAATAGAGGATAGGGTTTATGTGACCATAAGCTGATCCATGAACTCAATAAATTGACCATGAACGCAACTGAAAACATTATAATAAATACAATTGCGGCAGAAAATTTAGCATAATAAATAGTGTCATTTGCGGTAATTAAATACATTAATAACATTAATTCAGGTGTTGTTATATAATAAATTATTCCAATAATATATTTAAAAAATTTGTTTAAATCTTTGGTTTGTTTTGATACCAAAATGTGTTGAGAGATTGCTTTCATTAGAAGCGAATGAATCTTGAATTTTAAACTATTTTCGATTTTTCTATTTATTTCTTTAAATTTATATTTAAGATATAATGTGGTTAATATAGTAGTTATAAACCCAATAGAGATTGTCGCAAATAATTGTAATACATATATAAATGTTGGTATAGACCAAAGCAAAACACTCTTTACTGTAAAACCAGAGTTTGGATCGAAATAAGCGATAATTGTAGGACTGATTAGTGTTATAGAAAGGAAGATAACTAACGGCCAGAATAAGACTTGCATTAAATATTTGGTCAATATATTGATAATTAGAGCCAATCTTTTTGTATTCAAAGCATTTAATTTAATAATTCGTTTGTGTTTATAATTATTAAGAAATAAAAAAAATTTTGAATTATAAGTTATTTCTTGATAATGTATAACAATTTCAATTAAAATTACAATAATAGTGCCAAAGAATGCAACAGCCGTCATTATGGTTTGATTTCCCAATATATACAACGCATTACCCGTTAGGATACGAATCGATCGATTATTCATTAAACCAGAAATTAGGTATAGAATAGAATTGAATATTAGTGGGATTTTAATAAGACTGACAATAATTATTGCGTTCTTAGAACGGATTCTATTAACATAATCATCAAAATTATTTGATATAATTATTCCGTTATTTTTAGCAAATAATTCTATCTTTTCAATTGCAATATTTTCTTCGGTGTTATTCAATAAAAACTGATTAAAATTTTGTTTAATTTGTATTCTTTTTGAGGAAATTTTGAATTGTTTCAAACTCATTTTTGGGTTTTAAAATGTAGATAACTTTTGTATTTATTTTAATATATAAACTGCGTCATATAAAACTGTCTGATAATATATTTACAATTACTTTAAAATCAATAATTTATATTTATATTTTGAAAATAAAATTTTTGAAATAAATTATTTAAAGAATATTTTTGATTTATTACATTTATCTAATTTGCAATTTTATTTTTCTGAAATAATTTTTATTTTTTAAAATGACGTAATTTATTTTATTTTTAGTTTTATCTAGGCTACTTGTTGTCGTTTTATTTTACTTTATTTGCGTTATAACTTTGTCGACGACTTACTTTTCAATTACGTCACATGAAATAGTAAGATGAATATAAATTACGAATTTTATAAATTTATTAATTTTTATGTTATACAGTGATGTGCTTTTTAAATTTTGGGTTTTAAATAATTGAGCCGTACACATTGACAAAATTAAGTTTGATACTATATACTATTAATCCTCTCCCTGATCCCCCTCTATATTTTTGGGCTACATTAAAAAAAAATCCTTCCCCTGATTTCCTCTTGGATTGCCCGACCTTCTCGATCCATTGTTTAATGATAGGTAAAACACGCCCTGTAATGTCACCAAACAGTGTGAGTAGATAGTATTCTCAATCTTTGCTACCTTAAAACACATTTACAGTACATGTTTAAAACAGAGGTCGGCTACATGAAAATTGCTAAAAAAAGAAATGGTTTATGCAATCAATAACTTATCCAAGAGTTTTAAAAAAATTTGTCAAGAACACAACTGAAAATATAACAATAAATATTATTATTTAAATACTTTTTATATAAATAATTTAATAATATATAAAAAATAATGTAAATATTATTAATTAAGGCTAACATATATATGAATAATATTTATTTAAACCAGAGCTGCTAAAAAACAAACTTTTATTTTTCCCATATTAAAATAAATTAATGTATTAGCTGGGTAAACTTTTACTACTGTATAAGTAAATATAATTTTAATTTATTTAACTCATGTCAAATAAAATATAATTTTTGAACTTTTGTTCACATTTCTTTTATTAATATTAGTGTTATCAATTAATTTTATGATATTGACTATGCAATTAAACAAATATTATTAAATTATAAATTATTTTATTGTAATTTAAGTGATAAATTAAATATATTGAATTTGTACGTAGCCAGAAATTTTTTATAAAATAATAAACAACGTCATTACTGTATATATTGGGCTAAGAGCCCTATTGTTTGCACTAAAAATTTAAATAATAAAAATAATTATTTAATTTATTAATTTTCCAACAATTAGAATATATATTAAAACACAATTAACGCAATATTTATAGAACTCGTAGTTATTCATTGAAAACAAATTTAAACAATAGAACCCAATGTCGGGTCCGGACAGTCTCTCAATGAACGCAACGATTTTCAACCGATTTCTAATCGAAAGTCGATTTTGAAATAAAAATAAAAACAAAAGAGGATAGGGTTTATGCGACCAATACTTTATTTCACCATGTTGTCCCTCACTCCCCCTACTTTATTTTTGACTTTTACTCTTCAGTTTAGCATTAATTTCACTTAAAGTCTATTCATTCATATGTTTCTCTTTAATGTAATTTATTGTATTAATAAAAAAAGATGAAAACACATTGCTCATTTTTAACTCTCACATACATCTCAGAGGCAAAACAAAACTGATTAAACTGAATCGTCTTGTATTCACTTAATTTGCTTTTCCAATAAAATATTAGCTTTTATTCAGAAAAAATATTTAAATAAATTTATTTCCATGCTAAGATCGTACAGAGATATTCAGAGTTAGCGCTGTTTTAAAATCCATAAACAATTAATATTAAATAAAATGTTGTTTATAATTAATCTTTACTGTATTTTTTATTGCAAAAATACTCATCCACAGAAATAACTTTATAAGATTGTTTTTCAATGCGATTCGTAACTCACATTGAATTTTAAAATGAAATTTTAGATAATTTGTTAAATTTAAACTAAACTCTGGTTTAGAACATCTTTTTGCAACAAATAATTTAATTAATTTATCATTAAATCCTTCGGTATTAGTATTAGAAACCGATAAACTCTTAATCCGATATTCTGACTGAATGACTGTTAACGCAATTTTATTAATTATTAATAAAATTATTTTTATATTAATTAAAACAAAACTATTTACTATTACCACATTTGGAAACATTTCCAATCCATTTGCCGTTAATTCAGCGCAAAGTTAAGTCTTCAACTAATTCATTATTAGCCGAATCGCACCCGTATTCAACATAACTATATTCTTCTTACCGTTTCTTATATACACTGATTGTAGTGGAGTCGGGAAGAGATGGAAAACCGCAATCCATTTCTATTGACTCGAATTGCATAATAATTATTAAAATTACTGTTATTTGCATTTTATAATAGTTAAAAGTAATTTTTAGTTATTTTATGTTTTAACAAGTTAAGAGTTTATTTCATTTGAGATAAATTAATTATTTACAAAGTTTTGTAATAAAAAGTAGGATTTCCTTCAGTAATGTCGTAATTAAATTTGCATTTAACATAAAGTTTTTTATTATATTAAAAAATTAAAATGATAAAAAATAACACATTTATAAAATCAAACAAAAAACAATCATGATTTAAGTACTTTTATATAATAATATTGAACAGTATAATCTTAATACAATTTATATAGTAGAAATTCAAACCAGTTTTATATATTAATAAATAAATATTTAATTATAATTTTAATAAATTATTTTAAATGTAAATTTTAAAATTTGAGATAAGCTTATAAATTGTCTAGTTAAATACAAATTCCCTAAATTTTAAACCGAAACTGAATTTTGATCTAGTATATTAGTCAGATATGATGTAAAGTGGGTGGGGTATCAGGCAAAAATTCCCTTTTGATTTTGAAAATTTTAATTTATCCACCCCCACCCCCCCTCCAGCATTTGGTCCGCGAAAAGATACTTTCATCGAATTTTTCCGGCCGCCAAAGACGTCCGGCAAATTTTTTTTGTTTTTTCGGCTAAAATTAGGAAATTTTCACTAAATTGGTGCTAAATGCAGTTATTTTATTTAAATTTAGTCTAAATCCAGTTAAATTAGACAACATTTCATAATAACAAATATGGGATTTTAAGCGTTTTTGGATAAATCTCTTCCCTGATCTATGAAGAGGGAACTTAAGGGGCTAGGATCTTGGTCAAAATTTTGAGAAAAATCAATACCCGGATCCGCTCCCCCTGGATCGGTCGGCCTTCTCGATTCCTGATATTAGTCTTACTAAACGCTCAGGATTAAATCCAGACATTTAGTACCTGATATGAAATGTGAGAACATATTGAAAAATTACTTTTAATGAGTGAATAGAAAATAAAGGCTAGTATTGGACCCAACACTAAAAGTGAGAACAGTTGGCAAAAAATGAATCTAAAATAATTGTAATAAAAAAAATTTATATAATTTATATACTGTACTTACAAATTATATATTCATAGCAATCAGTTTCGATTATAAGTGTTTAGTTTTAACTAAATTTATTTATAATTTTTGTTTTGTTTATTAAGACGATAAAAATTGTAATAACTTTTCGTACAATTAGTTTCAATGCATTTATATAACAATAGTTTTGTGTGAATACAGTCGTTAAATTGTTTCAATTCAGAATTATTTACAAAACCTTTATTACAATTATTATAAAAACATGGACATTTTTATTTACAAACACTTAGAGCTTATTTTTGAATCTCATTTCAGTAAAACTTAACATTTAATAAAATAATTCACACATTGTTTGACCTAAACTTGTTTTTGTTTAATCCAATTGACTATTTCTGGACATTCACTAATGCACTAATTGGGTACAATATTAGATGTGCTTTCAATCAGACATGCATACTACCAAGGCTAATACCAAATACATAGTGATATCAGGCTTATATTAGATTGGTATAGAACAAAACATTTGAGGCAATACTATTGGTTAACACTAAAGCGAATAATAAAAATAGGGACCGTTTTTTAGTGCCACATAAAGAGGACATTCTTGTCTTTATTCAATGATAGGGTTAATTGAACCTTAGCTACCGTTATCTCTGAAGTCAATTCTGTTCTTTGTCTTCATAAACCGGTTCTCAAACTTTTCAACGGATTTCATAAATTGATTTTAAAATTTTCAAAATGTTTATTTAACAAAGTATATATAATATTCATTAATAGCATTAAATTAGTTTTTTTTATAATGCATTTAATCAATAATTTGTTAATTAAATTAAATGAATTAAAAACATTTAATAAAAGTTTAACAAAATGTATAGACATTTTGAGTGAAAATAATAGTGTTTTGTCTGAAGTGATTAAATGTGAAAATAATGATTATTTGGATTTTAATTGCGATTTAAAAATATGTAAATTAAATGTCGAAAAGGTTTGGCATTCGAGTGAACAAAGTGTTGAAAATAATAATGTAAAGCGTTTTAAGTGTTTTTGGCCTAAATGTGGTTATAATGCAAAACATTTAATTCATTTAAAATCTCATCAAATAATGCATTCAAATGTAAAACAATATAAATGTTTGTATAATACCTGCAATAAAGAGTTTAAACGTAATTCACAACTGAGAAGACATGAATCGATTAATACGAATACGAGATTTATCTGCGATTGGAGTGAATGCTGAAAATCATATTCACGTAAAGAGAGATTGGATTTACACAAACGAGTCGTTCATTTAAATAAACGTATATTTAAATGTAATTTTAAAATGTGTGAAAATTTATTTGCATCGAGACATCATTTAATCAATCACAACAATTGCTTTCATAAAAAAATAAAACTATTTTTATGTAATTTCAATAATTGCGGAAAAAGTTTTACTCAAAATTTTCATTTAACTGAACACAAGAATAGATGTCATTTAAATATTAAAAGATATAAATGATTTTATAATAAATGTAATAAACATTTTGTCGCTAAGTATGAGTTGAAAAGACATATAAACAGTATTCACACAAAACTTTTGTTATATAAATGCAATGAAACTAATTGTACAAAAAGTTATTACAATTCTATTGGTCTTTATAGACATAAGAAAATAAAACATAAATTTGATTAAAATTAGTTGCATATTAGTGACACTTTTTACTATAGTTTGTAAGTACAGTATTATTGCATTTTTTATAATTTAAATAGACATATGAAAACATTTAATAAAATTTGTTAAAATTAATTTAAAAAACTAATAAATATCAACATAATTGCAAAACCATAAAGATTTAATTTACTCATGTTCAAGAATAAATCTTGCAGTTTAATATACAAATAATCTATTAAATCAAATAAAAATACATATTAGTAATTAACTCAATTTTATTTAATTATTTTTTTATGCTAATATGCACATATTTTAATTTAATTTTTTAACAAAAAATAATTAATTTAATAAAAAATTTTAAATAATAATATTGTAGACATGAATCGGTAGTCAAACATAAACTTTATTAACATTTATAATACTTTTAACTTGCTACATTTAAGACATAGTGTGCACACATATACAGTGATAACGGACTACTCAATTGTAGTTTACAATACATATCAATTTATACATTTTTAATTATCATTACATAAGAATGTTGCTAGCATAGTTTATAAACATTAACAGGAAACATTAAAATAGTTAAACTAAATAGCATTATTATTCATAAATAAAATATGCAAAACAAATCAATGTCTACAAATTTCCCTCATGTTAACAAAAATTTTTAGCATGATAAAAATTTTAAAAATACAAATATAATTATAAAAATACAAGTAAATAACTAGTTTATTAAACATATAAAATTTAACAAAAATAATAAAAAGGGGTGCAATAATTTTTTTATAAAATAAACAAATATTCAAACTTTAATAAAATACAAAACATTAGTTAACAATAATAAAATCATTCTAAACTTATGTTATATTGCAAATCAAATATTAAAACAACAAATTTCCTTACAAGTTTTATCAAACTCATGGCAATTATAATAAAGATTCAATCAACACCGTTTAAAAATTCTTAGATACAATTATTTTTAAATAAAATAACATTTATTCTTTAATTAATTATTTGCCTTTATTTAATCTCACTATTTAATTGCTATTTTAAGCCAACTTAAATTATTTTACCTTTATTTTTATTAATTTGTTTACTCTTATTCTAAAAATTGTACCATATCAAATTTGAAAAATTCAGTATAGTCAAGTGTCCTATCAAATTGCCATACCTTCTTTCAAAAAAACAAATCCTCTGCCTATGCGATTATCGGAATCGTCAATCAGAAGATAAAATAAATTGCCATCAAGGGGAGTAGCGAGCAGGCTTTCGCATCAACATCGACGACCCATCAATGATTAACAAGATAATTTTTTTTTGAAATACAATAAAAACTTGAAACATTGCGGTTTGCGGCTCACAAAGTTCGAATGGTCGATGCACCATTTTGTAGACATGAATCGGTAGTCAAACATAAACTTTATTAACATTTAAAGTTATTAACATTATTAACTTTATTAACATTGTAATTTTAACTTGCTACATTTAAGACATAGTGTGCACACATATACAGTGATAACGGACTACTCAATTGTAGTTTACATTACATATCAATTTATACATTTTTAATTATCATTACATAAGAATGTTGCTAGCATAGTTTATAAACATTAACAGGAAACATTAAAATAGTTAAACTAAATAGCATTATTATTCATAAATAAAATATGCAAAACGAATCAATGTCTACAATATCAAAAAATATATAATTTGAATAAATACGATAATTTAGAATTTTGCTATTTTTATAACTAATTAAATTATGATCAAAATATGTAAACACTCACAATATGAAAACATACAACGTTACATATTTATTAGATAAAAAACACTCTTTGAGATGTTTTAAATAACTACAGTTAACGTCCAATTTTGGGTGTAATTGGTATATATTTATTTTGCGTATATTTATTCTTTTATTTATATATGAACTGCCCTAGATATAAATATTTGAAAATATATTTATTATTGTTTAAAATTAATAATTTATACTTAAATTTCAAAAGAAATTATTAAAATAACATTTTTAATTTATTAAATTTTTCTAATTTGCAATTATAATGTGCTCAAATAATTTTTATTTTTAAATGAATAGTTTTATCTAGAATATATTAATTGACTTTTATCTTAAATTTGTGATTTGGGTAACGACTTCATTGCTTTTTTAATTGATATTATATAATATATAAATACAGTATGTATTTTTGTATAAACATAATGAGTTTTAAATTATAAAATATTAATTTGATCTAAGACTGATAATTGTTATGTTAAATAAATTTAAGATGACAATACTTGGCAGAAAAATATCTAGTTTATTTAATTGAATTTATCTCAATTTATTAATTAAAAATTAAAATAAGATTTTATATTAAATATTTATAAACAATTGTTATTAATATAATATAATATATAAAATCTTATTTTTAAAATGTTCCTGGTAAAGAATATTTAAACTTTCAAAGTTTACTAAATGAAAAACAGCTTATGATAAAAAATGAAAACATTGTTGAATTTTCAAATTTAAAACAATTATTGCGTTATTAGTTGAAATCAATGTTTATTGACTATGCATAAATAAACCAAAACAATCAAAAAATATATATTAGTAATTTCAATATTTATTTTAATATTTATATTCATTTTATAGGTTATTTTAAATATCCAATTTAAAAATTTAATTAAAATACAATTAAATAATTATTTTCAAATTTATTTTTGTTTTAGTTAAAAACTACTATAGTATTTACAATTGTATTATTTACAATTTTTACTAATAGTTTTACAACAATTTTAAAAATAATTAATAAAAAAATATTAGGATTCAAGTAAATTATACAAATCCAATTATTAAAAAATAAGTACAGCCAAAATTAGCAATATATTGATAGAACTCGTAGTTATTCATTGGAAATGAGTCTAAACAATAGAACCCAATGTCGGGTCCGGACAGACTCTCAATGAACGCAAGAATTCTCAACCGATTTTTATACGAAAGTTGATTTTGTATTAAAAATGAATACAATTGAGGATAGGGTTTATGCGACCAATAGCTGATCCAAGAGCTAAATAAATTGATCAAAAATACAACTGAAAATACAGCAATAAATATAATTGCCGCCAAAAATCTAGCAGAAAATTTAGTGTCATTTGCATGAATCAAATACATTACTAACATTAATCCAGGCGTTGCTAGATAATAGAGTATAGCAATTATGTTTTTGAAAAATTTGTTTAATTCATTTGTTAGTTTTGTTACCAAAATGTGTTCAGAAATTGCGTTCATTAAAATCGAATAACTAATAAATTTTAATGAAATTACAATTTTTCTATTTATTTCTATAAATTTATATTTTATATATAATGTTGGTAATGTAAAAACTACAAATCCTGCAGAGATTACTGCAAACATTTGTATTACATATAAAAATGAAGGTATAGACCAAAACAATACACTCTTTACTGTAAAACCAGAATTTGGATCAAAATATGCGATAATTGAAGGACTGATTAGTGTTATAGAAGTGATGATAACTAACGGCCAGAATAAGACTCGCATTAAATATTTGGTCAATATATTGATAATTAGAG
>JAQFXP010004804.1:0-10115 GCA_034693685.1 Belba bartosi
ATTCAGCCCCGAATTCAGCCTTTCAGCCCCAAATTCAGCTTTTCAGCCCCGAATTCAGCCTTTCAGTCGCATATTTAGTCCTATACTTAGTCATATAGCTATATATTTGGCTATATACTTAGTCATTCAGTCTTATATTCAGCCCCGAATTCAGCCTTTCAGCCCCAAATTCAGCTTTTCAGCCCCGAATTCAGCCTTTCAGTCGCATATTTAATCCTATACTTAGTCACTTTGCTATATATTTGGCTATATACTTAGTCATTAAGTCTTATATTCAGCTTTTAATTCAGTCTTTCAGTCGCATATTCAGCCTTTCAGTCGCATATTCAGTCCTATACTTAGACACATAGCTATATATTTGGCTATATACTTAGTCATTCAGTCTTATATTCAGTTTTTATTCAGTTCTATACTTAATCACTTAGCTATATATTTAATCATATACTTTGCCATTTATTTTTAAATATACATAGCTTTTCAAAAACCAAAGCAACAAAATAAACGAAATTTATTTCAAACAATTTTATTATTAAATATATATCGAGTATTCAAATATACAACAAGATTTGTATTAATTTGGTATTTATATGGCTGATTGGCTGACAATATGCCAATTGTGTATATAATATTTGGTTTTGCAACAGACTTAGTAATAAACAAATTAAGCAGTTCTTGTGATATATGTTGTTCATCCAATATAATAGTTATTATACTTGTATTTGTTTTAAACAATGTAATTAAATTTGAGTCTTGAACAGATGACAAATAGACTAAATATTTTACGGAATCAAACAAAATATTTTTGAATATATTGATTTGTTGAGTCATTGTTTTAATCATAAATTTAACTTTTGGCAAAAAAAAATAATTATTCATATTAACTAAAATTTGATTTACTCGAAAATATATATTTTACACACCTTTTGTAAACCTTCTCTAGCGTTTCTAAAATTTGCTGAGACTCTCATTGACACATTGTATGGGTTATCTGTAGAAAACATCATAAACTTCTGAAGTTTTGACATTTTTGTTACTTTAGCCAGTATACGGCTTACTTGGCTAAATCGAACATTAGTAATTTCTAAATACTTCAAATGCTGAAGTTTAGAAATAGGAAGAAAACTCTGATAATTTATAGGCGAAAAGACTTTCAAAAGGGAAAGACAGTTAAAACGAGATATGTTTTGCATACACTCGTTTGCAAAGTCAAGATTGTAATTAACAGCATTGTTAACAAAATTTACATTTAGAGAGCTAACTTTATGCTCATAATAATAAGTAAATAAATCAAACATTTCTTTAGTTCTTACAACTAGTGGCAAATCCAGATTTATGAGTCGGATTTGGAACGGTAGCCAGCCATACAATTTAATAAGACCATCCATCGCAGACTCATTATACCCGTAAATCGATATCTCGCGAAGATATAGAAAGTAGGCCATTAGATATATTGATGTTTTCCCCAAAAGTCTCAGATTGAATTCGAATTTTGTGATGTTTTTGAAAACTTCTCCAATTCTCGGCGCAATGCGTGGATATAATATCATATCCTGACTAGTTAGTGATAGCGTTCTTTGGCTGTTTCGAGTAATGGTCAGGCATCTTTCATTTGCAAAGACACATCTCTGCCATTGTCTGGACACGCACTCGTAACGAAACTTTTGATTTGAATGCAAATAATTTAAAATTAATGCACAAAAATCGTCTCCAAAGCGGTCAAAAGTGTCTTTAGAATAGGCTAAATAAAAAAATAATATTTAATATAAAAATAAAATACTAAAATAAATTATTAAAATAAAATACTTACAAAGTTTTCTTCTTTTAAACATTGTCGTTCAGTGATTGGGCCAAACTGATACATGAGTTTGATTTTTCTAAGTTTTTATACTAAATAATAAATGATATCATTCAATTCTAATTGGATATTTTACAAGTATTTAATGATATCACTAGTTTGTTATTGGTTAAAATTTTAATCTTTAAACAAATATTAAAATTGTAGTATAAATAACTAATTTTTAGATAAATACTTTATAATTTGACTATAATCAATTTCCAGTAAACATATTGCTTATTTGAAAAGCAAAGTTTGTGCATATTTAAACATGTTTAACAAAACTAGATTTAAAATGCAATTAACACTAATCTATAAATATGTAAATATATTAAAGATAAGAAAGAAAAAAAAATAATCTAGATGTACGTATTTATCTAGAGAACTATTAAGCGCAGAAAGATAAGAAATAACAGAATGCACAGAAATATAGTAAATGTGCGTATGTAATTACAATACCAGTAAGTGAAAAAAAATAAGAAAACACAGAAATGTCTGTAATGTCTTTAAGAAAAAAGATAAAGACAAGAATTACAGTATTTGTTTATATGCGGCTATAATGCTTATAAGTAATAAATGATAAGAAAGATAAGCAATATAGTAGTTGTTCATACGTGACTATAATGCCAGTAAGTAAATAAAAATAAGAAAGACAAGAAATATAGTAGATGTTTATATGTGACTATAATGCCTCTAAGTAAAGAAAAACAAGAAATGTAGAAGCTGTTTATACTTGACTATAATGCCTGTATATAAAAAAAGATAAGAAAGACCTGAAATATAGTAGATGTACATACGTGACTATAATTCCTGTATATAAAGAAAGGTACGAAAGCACAGAAATAAAGTATATGTTCATATGCGGCTATAATGCTTATAAGTAAAGAAAGATAAAAATAACAAAAAATATAGTAGATATATTTATATGACTTAAAAACACACATGTCTATAGGAGTGTGTGTGTTTTTGTATAGTTAGCAATGATTTGCAAAATTCTAAACATATATACTCATATAGTCATGTGCTTATTTTATTATTATTTCAAAGTTTTAGAAATATATGTATAAAAATGTGTGAAATTTTTAAAATAAAACTGAAAAATAATTTTAATTAATTTTTTAGTTACAAATAGTTTTAAATGTAATCAATTTTTTGTGCATCTATTTTTCGATTAAATTTTCTTAAAAATAATTTAATACAATTTATTATAATTAAATAATCAATAATACAATTTATAATAACATATTTACATTTAATTTTTAAAATGTAATTAAAAAATTACTTTAATAAAATACATTTAATATATTAGTAAATGCTGTCTTCACCAAATGCATTAAATTTTTGTATATTATTTGCAATAGTATTCTTAAATTTTTCGCTTTTAAGTATTTTTCTAATTGTTTCTTCTAAGATTTTTTTGAGATTCTCACTAGTATCTGAATTAGTATATAAAATTGATATAAAATCAGAAAAACCAAGTGACTTTGCATTTGTCAGCTTAATTTGATTATTTTCATTATAATCTAAATTACTGATTGTATTATCATTTTGTGAAATATCAGTATTTGAAATATTTTTAATAATTTCAGATTTAATCATTTCCGGGGTTATTGTTCCTCCATTTTGCTTGTCTACATGATCATTGTGTGCAGAATTAAACAAAACGTAATGATTTTTATTTTGAAATATAGTCACAATTCTTGCGTTACAATTAAATCGTTTTTTAAATTTACAAGTCCAATAATATTTTTCACTTATATTTTTATCTTTAGTATAATAGTAATCATTGAAATACAAATGATTAACGCCTTTATATGATTGAACAATTTTAGCAATTGGTTCCATTTTAATGAAGTATATAAATTATAAGTATTCTTTATAAACTTTTCGGTGCTTTCGGTGCTTTCGTTTTTTTCGGTTTTTTCGGTTCTTTCGGTTCTATCGGTTCTAAAGAACACACAAGTCACATATGCATATCTTTAATATTTCGGTGCTTTCGGTTCTCTCGGTGCTTAAGAGCACACTCGTCACATATGTATATCTGCTTTATTTCGGTTCTTTCAATGCTAAAGAGCACACTAGTCACATATGTATATCTGTTTTATTTCAGTGCTTTTGGTGCTTTCAATTCTTTCGGTGCTTAAGAGCACACTAGTCACATATGTAGATCTGCATTATTTCGGTGCTTTCGATGCTTTCGGTTATTTCGGTGCTTAAGAGCACACTAGTCACATATGTATATCTGATTTATTTTGGTGCTTTCGGTAGTTTTTAAACTTTTATTTGAAAAATAATTACAAACTTTTTAGTTTAAAAAATAATTTTATTATACATATAAAAATGCAATTATAAATAATTATAAAATTAAAATTTTTTTTTTAAAACACTGATTTCTTGTTTATAAATATAAGTTTTTAATTAATAATTTTAATTAGATTATAGTTAAAATTATACAAACATAAATAAAATAATACAAAAATAAATAAAAGTAATTAATATTTATAACCATATGGAAGTGTTTGGTATTCCGGCAAACACTCTGGCGCCAAAAATCTCTTATCAGAAACGGCCCGATATTTCTGTTTGGTTTCCGTTGTGAATATGTTGTGTTTTTGATCAATTCGAAACACCATTTGTAGTATTTCTTCGTCTTTTTGGATTCCTAATGCAAAATATTTGGCGAAATTTTCAACTCGGTCGTAATTAAGAATATTTTTATTCTCATTCGTGAGGGCTATTCCTTTGATTTTGACTTTATCTCGGATTTCTCCTTTAGGCATTTGGACTCGAAATCCATAGTTCTTTGGGCCACCAGACGAAAACGCAATCATCCGAGCTCCGTCTCCGTAGTCCTGTGCAATTTCGTCTGTCATGTCTCCCAAAAAGTTGCCAATCGCGGGAATATACCATGCTTTTGTCGAGTCATCTCTGAATACGACAGAATCCGTGTCGAAATAAAGGACCCTCTCTCTGTCGGACTTCTCAATTTCAGAAATGATTGAATACAATTTGATTCGAGCGTATGCAGTGACCATCGACGCAATGGCTATGTTGGTATTTCCAGGTTTGTCGTAGAAATCCTCAATAAATTTGTGGTGAACCAACAGTGTCTCGTCATTTATTCCAATTTCTCCTAAAATTAAAAATAGTTATAATTTACATTCAATTATATAAATATTTAATATAATACCTGTAATTTGTATTCGGTTATCGCTTTGGATTTTAAACATATCGTTATTGTCTTTTATTATTGAAGTTTGTCCTTGATTGGGTCTTTGAGCCATTTTCCCCCAAAGTGTATTGAGCATTAATTTTGCTATGTATCGCAAACCGGGATTTCTTTCTATTTTCGACTCTTCGAGTTGAACGCCTATATAAATTAAATATTAGTAAAATGTATGATTAAAATTCAAAAAATCTTACCTTCTATTGCATAGAATTCACGAATAAATTCCTGTTTTTGTTCTGTGGTTTGACGATCACTCGGGTATCCTGAGGCTTCTGTCTTGATTTTGAGCCAGTTTTGAATATATTTTTTGAATACATTGTTTGACTTTTGCTCGTAATGTAGTATTTCGTACAATACTATGATTCGATATCCGTTATTCACAGCAAGTTTGAGTTCTTCGGAAAACCAAGTTCCGACCATATAGCGCTCTTCATCTGTGTGCTTGCATTTACTGGACTCGGCTTCAGCGCATTTAGTGCAGAGAGGAAACAAAAGCTTATTTTTTTTCGATCGATACGGCAGTACTGGGACATACAAGTCATTTGGCGCCAAAACTTTACACTTGATAAATCCAAAGTTATTACTGATGTCAAGTGTAAAAAATTCTGTGACGATTTTTGGATGCCCGATCGGGTATTCGTTCTTCACAAGTACTGACGGGTACAGACTTATCACATCCAAATAACGAATCGACTCTTTTGGTGTTTGGCATTTGTACGAAAATGCCAAGTTGTTTGTTCGGCCACCAAAAAAACTGTCTCGAATACTCGCGTGTCCAACGTGCTCGATCCGCTTGTAATACGAAAATCTGTACACGTTGAATGTCTTTAGCTCAAGATTTGTTTGGATTTCTAATCTGTATTCGTGCTCCCAAATCTTAATTAATGTGTAATTATGACGTGCATAATAAGATTCCTAAAAAATAACCAAAAGAATTAGTAAATAATAGAATATAAAATTGTATTATATAAAACTTACTTTAGATAGAATTTTCTCGTAATCTTCAATCGGGTCTTTTCCGGTCAATTTCCCGTTTTGCCAACACTTGGGGCATCCGTGCCAAAAGCACCCGTAAAATTCAAACACCTGCCGAGTGCTTTTAATGTATCCATCGGCATAATACGGGCCGAGCTTGTACTCTCTCTCAATTTTTACACCAATTTTTCGTTCCTGCCAGTCAAGCCATATGTTTCCAATTGTTGATTTGTTTCGGTTGTCGGCATAACCTTCAATTGGAGTAATCAATATCTGCTTACTCTTCAATACTTTTGCCCTAAAGTATTCCATCCCAACGGACGCCAGAGTAAAACATTGCGTAATCGGGTCCAATTGTGTGACGGAAATGAATAGTTTTCGGAATTCCATAATAGCAATTGTAAGAATTCTTACATCGTTGCGACAATACTTTTTCAATTCTTTATCGAATTCCCAATAGTCATTATAATTCGAGTGCCAATTGATTAAGTCTGTGGCGACTGATGGTTTCATGTATTTGATACCAAAGTCCTCCAATTCCGGGATAGTGCCGATATACAGATAGTTAGCTTCTTTGTTGAACAAGTGGGGGAAAAAGCCTTTTTCGACCAGATTATCGAAGCCAAACGATTTTGGGAGTGAAGCCAGCGGTTGCTGAAAAAAGCATAGCGAATCCACAAATTTTACGTTTGCGTTCTCGAAAATCAGGACTTTAAGGCCGCTCATTATGATGTTGGTTTTGGTGTAGTCGCGTTCAAACAAATCACGTAGAAGAACATGTGCGTCGTATCCTTTCGAATTGTGTGCAAATACGTAGACATAGGATCTCATTTTTGTAGCCAGAAGCGCAATTATTTCGTATAAGTATTGAGCAAACATTGAGATACATTCACGGCCAAAATATTCCAAATATCCAACACCGCAATCGCTGCATTCATTACTCGACTTTGTTTTGGTGTCGTAATTATAACAATTATCGCAAATGATTTCTGAAATTAAAAATATATTAGAATATTTGTTAAATTTAATAATAAATAATTCTTACCAGCAATAACCAGATTTGAATGGTGATAATATTTGCCCGAATTGCCATTTTGGATCTGAACGGCTTCGATGTCATAAGTCACAATAATCTTATTCTTCGAGTCTTCTTTTGCTAGTTTGTCGAAGTCAAGCGGCCTCATCATACAATAATGCTTTCCTGTGTATTTTTCGCCACATTTATGGCACTTATATTCGCCGCATTTGTGCTTATCTTTAGCGTTATGCACAAGTTCGCAATCACTACATGTTTTGCTCTCAAAACAGTTCATCAAATGGCATTGATGACAATTAATGTTTTTAAATGCTTTTATGCAAATATCGCAATTGGTGCATTGAATGCACTCAAATTCGTTGCACTCAGTACATAGCGCAGAGCATTTGTGTTTAATTATATGAAATCCTTTGTTGCAGTACTTACAGTAATGCGCGTATTCGAAATATTGGTTGATTTCTTTAATAAAGTTGTAGTGGCCATTAGCTTTGTCTTCGACCCACTCGATGAATATTTGTTTGTCTGCTATTGAACCAATATAGATTTTGCTTCCGCGATCGGCTGAATTAACGACAATCAGTTGGTATCCTTGAGTTGACAAATATTCTTGAATAATACCATAATTGTCAACACCTAGTGGAATATTCCAAACAATTTCCGCCTTTTGGCACAATTCTTTTGCGCCATTAATTTGTGGCTTTTTAAAATAATTATTTGCACAAATAGATCTCCAAATGCCTTTGTATGGCGGATTACATAAATCTCGTTTATATATTTGGTGTTCGTGATATTGCATTCCAATCCAAATTGCAATATATCCGCAATTGTTATCTGAAAAATACAAATGTTAATATATTTTACATAAATCGGTTTAATAATTATAACTCACCATCGTTGTTGATTGTTACGACACAACGTTTGCGAGCACTTTGTTGTTTATTAGTTTCCGGAGCTCTAAACGATTTAACGCGTCCGCTGCCCTTGATCGCCTTTAAAATTGCAATTTCAACTTTAAATTCTCCGTTGAGAAAAAGTTTGCCATTTGATTGAAAGACTTTGTTGACTTCAACTAATAACTCATTTCTGTCAAAATCTTTTATAGCTTTTCGACCTATGTAAAATAAAATTAAAGATTAGTTATAATGTTATATAAATCAATATATATTGAACTTACCAATCCATATTGGCTTTGTGAGCATAGGACTGTTTAAAGTTATGCCATATGTGTCTTTGGACGGGTACAATTTAAACAATGGCTCGACAATGCATTCATACATGTTACCGATTTCCTCGTATAAATAGGTCAAATCACCGCTGAATTCCGCCAAATTATGCATAATCGTAATTCCAAAGTAATGCGATGTTCTCGAAACTGTTTTCATTTTTATTGGCTCAAATTTTTCCATATCGAAATCCAAAAGAAAACCTATAATTAAAGATTTGTGTTATTAAAATGAGAACAATAATTACATAATAAACTTACCAATTGGTTTTTCTTCTCCAGTCTGATTGGGTATTTCCAATATAAGTGGTTGTGGCTCTTCTAATGGTTGTGCCAATAAACCATTCTCTTCGTAGAATTGATCGTCAATTGAAGTGTCGACAATCATATTTTCGACAATGACCTCCAAACACGCCTCGTCCTCAGGCACACACATTATTGGCTCTTCATTAGGAGCATTGTCAACAACAGTAAACGCCATTTCGATCCACTCATCCAATGATAGATCTGCCGGTTTTGCCTTAACAAACGCAATAATGTGCGAATAAGACGTATCGATTGGCAGTTTCGACTCGGCTTCATGAAACAAATCGGTGACTGAAAATAGAAAAAAAATATTAGAAAAACAATAAAATACAAATAATACCAGAAATTTGTTGCCGAATGTTGATTACCGCATCAGCTTAATAAGTACCCTAAGATTATCCGAATAAATTCGCGATAACTAATATTCGGGATTATAGTTTAAAACTATTTACTCAAATTAAATTTAAAACTCAATAAGTGCCCTAAGATTATCGCAAATAAATTCGCGATAACTATTATTCGGGACTATAGATTTTACTCTATTTACTCAAATTAAGTTTAAAACTCAATAAGTGCCCTAAGATTACCCGAATTTATTTTTACATAAAATCGCGATAACTATTATTCGGGACTATAGTCTTTTAAAACTATTTACTCAAATTAAGCAAACAAAATGGCATATAATCAGATTTATACTTACAAATGGCTTCACGTCGTTGGCGTTTGACTGAAGAGTTGGTTGGTTGAGCTGATCGTTTTGACATATTGAATAATTCACAAATAAAATAACTTTGAAATAAGCTTTTCAATAGAAATAGACAATAAAATTAACGCTAAGGTGACTTTTTGCTTTACAAAATGATTCACAATAGATTTTTGGAGAGGAGTGTCGCAGAGTGTAAGCACTAGTGAACTACTGACATATATAAGGAAATCGAGTCCTTTTATAGTAATTTTCACAGAATGCTTGAAGCGCTCAGCCAATCAGAGCGCAGCAGTGCAGTTCGACGAGTTTTCTCTGCGCTCTGATTGGCTAGAGTGTTGGAAGCGGGGTTTTTCCAACACCTGGCGTTCTGCACGTAGGCACTTGGCGTTAAGCTGCCAAAATTCTCAGAAACTCACATTCCAAAGATAATAATTGGTGTTAATCCGTCAAAATTCTCAGAAACTCACATTCCAGAGATAATAACTGGTGATAATCCGTCAAAATTCTCAGAATTGGTGAACAAGTGACCTATATCACACATTGACACAAATTCTTCAGCAAATACAGTAAAACCTCAATAGATTGACTCAAAAATTCTTGATTTGGATTATATTTGCACTATTTCTAATAAATCATATGTTTTTAATGTAGAATTATTATTTTGTTAGTATATCTGTAATTTAACATTTATTGCTAATACGGTATTGCGCAACAGCTGACTTTAAACAATTTGTGGTTACTAAATTATGGTAATTTGAAAGCTAAGTATTGCGTAATAGTTTGTTTTATAAATTGGATTTTGTTTCT
>JAQFXP010004805.1:0-10113 GCA_034693685.1 Belba bartosi
TCCGCTTCCGCTTCCGTTCCTAACTTATCAGTAATTTTGAGACACTTTTCGTCTTTATATGGAATCCAGTCATCGCATGCATTCAGACCATGCGTTGATTTGACTTTATATATTTAAAAAAAATTAATTAATTAAAATAATTTTAAAGAATTGTTTAAAAGATTTAATAGTTACAAAATACATATTTATATAATTAATAATATTAAAATTATTACAATTTTACTATAATTTGTTTAAAATTTTAGATGTGCAATTCTAATATTATTTGTTTGACAAATTAAATTTACGATTTTCTTATAAATTTGTATTTTAAAAAATTTATTTTTTAGAATTTAAAAAAATAATTAGTTTGTAAACAAGGTTGCTAAAAACAAAACAAAAATTTTAATACAATTATTTATATTTATATTTTTATTTGCTATTTAACAGAAATCGAGAAGGTCGGCCGATCTATGGAGTGGGGGGGGGGTTAGGTAAGGTTTTTTTTTGCAAAATATTGGCCAAATACTTATGGGGAAATCATGGGGGATTTTTCCAAAAACGATCAAAAACCTATATTGTTATGATGAAATGCTAGGGGGCATAAATCTCAATTTTCAACGTCAGGGGGGATTTTTGCCTGATCCTCCGTCTTACAATGCCTAATGTTTACAATTTAGTTAATAATTAAAAAGTGCATATCTGCAGAAATTTTAGATTAAACTGATAAGACTATCACTACAGATACATACATAATTTTAAACCAGAACATAAATATTCCTGGGGTTAATAGTATTAGTTTATAATAGTTTTTTAATTTTTTTTATAATTTAGTAAATTTAGTAAAAAATTTATTATAGTTACAAATGTAAAAATAATCACGGGTTCAGTCATTCTATCATATGACATACATTTTTTAATAAGAATATAATTTGAAATAAATGTAAATATAAAAAATAATAAATTTAAAAACTAAAAAATCATGATTATTATTTACAAATATTATTTTTATTAATTTTGATTTTACTATTTTCAACTTTACTATTTTAACATTATTATTTTTGAATTTATTATTTTTTACAAACATTATTACATCTAAAAAAATATTTTTTGTTAACATTTAGAATTTATTTTAAAAATTTTAAAATTAAAATTAGGTCTTTTGTTTTTAACTAAAATATAACTAATTTGTATATTTATTAATAAACTCGCAACTAGTTAAATAAAATAATTATAATAAATTAAGTTATTTAACTTTTATTAATTTATTAATTTAACATATATTTTGCAAGTTAAACATACAAATATACGTTTTATATAATTAATTTTTAAAAATGCAAATATTATTTATTGTTTGTCTATTAAATATTTAAAATAAACAACAAAGCTTTTATGGCTATAAACTAGAAGAATTAATTTATTAAATATATTATATTAAACTTACCAAAAATTGTGGCAAACAATGTATTACTAAATATAATATTAAACTTCATTTTAAATTTATAAATTAATAATTATTTTATTTAATTATTTTAATAATGCTTTTAAAATGTTTGACAATTATTTATATAGCAAATTTTTGAATATAATTTGCCTAGCAACTTATATTAAATATAAGAGGTTCAAATTTCAAAATTTCGTTAAGATAAAATTATTTTTAAATGTCAAATTAATTAATAATATATAAATTAATATAAGATTTTTTTATATATTAATAAATTAAGATAAAATTATTTTAAGTGTTCTTTCAAGTATTAGATAAATATTAAAAAGTTAAAAAATTTTAATTAATATTAATAAATTAATTAATGAATATATCATATATATAGCAGTAAAAACATTATATTTATTACACTTTTATATAAAATAAATTTTAACAATTTTTAAAAAATTTTATAAAAAAGTTTATGAAGTGTTGCTAAAAAAGGCTAGTTATTGTGTTGGTCTTTTTTGTAATTTTTGGGTTAATTTTGAGTGTAAAGCAGGAATTGAGAAAATAGGAGATGTGAATCAATAAAGAGATATTTTAAAAATTTAGCCAAAAAACTAGGAGGTATAAGGATTGGAATTTTTCCAAAAACTCGTAAAAAATCCATATATTAATAATAAAATTTTACCTAGTTTAACTAGATTTATAACAAATTTAGTAGAAATTTAGAAAAAATATTCTAATTTAGGTCCAAAAAATTTTGCCGGCAGCCGAAGGCGGCCGTCAAAACCTAGAAGAGGTGTACCTTTTCTCGGACTAAATGCTAAGAGGGATAAATGCCAATTTTTAATATTAGAAAGATTTTTGGCTGATACCTCCTTTTCATAATGCCTAATTTAAATAAACAATAAAAGTAATATTAATGCAATTTATTACTTTTATTATTTTTAATTATAATTAATTTTGACGTTAAGTGCTTTACAAAAGAAATAGACATGATTAATTGTCAAAATATTTGTTTTTTTATAATTACTAATTTTACTTTAATTTGGTTTTAATTTTTTTAACACATATTGGAAAGTCATGACTTGATTGGTAATTAATTTTTTGGACTCCGTCTACAAAATTGTTGTCGTCTTTGCTCTGATAGTCAAATCCCGAACCGTTTGGTTTGGCTGACATCGAAAGCGGAACATCCGGTTCACCACAACTTTGCTCGAAGTGATAGACTCTTAAGTCACGGAAATATAGAAGTATTGAATTGTATAAATTCTCTTTCAATAAATAGCTCTTAAATTGATTTAAATTATTTTAAATTATTTTAAATTAAATAATTCAAATGAAATCATCCAAGTATTTTCTATTGTGAGGGGAATTTCAAAATGTTTTATAACATTAAAATGGATTTCAAATACTTGGATGTTATGCATACTTAAAGTGTATAAATATGTGAAACACAGACGTGTTAAGACTTAAATTGATAGTTTATCAATATATTTGTAATATCTAGAAAAATTTGTTCTGATATCATTAAATGTTATTATTATAACTTATATATATATAATTAGATTTAATGCAAAATTTGTATTATTAATTATACAATGCATACAATATACTATTATGTTATATATAAATAATTTAATTTAATTAACCAAATTAACAAATAAATGTAAAAATAATAAAATAAAAATATTTTTAATAATTTTTTGTTTAAATATATTACTACTACTCATAAACCAAAGCCTTTTTTCTGCAACCTTTAGTGAGGCCGGGAATCATCATTTCACCGCTAGGTATGGTGACGAGGATAGTGTCACAGTTTTAAACGCACATCTGAACGTATAAAATTTGTTGTAATAAGAATATTAATAAGATTTTTTTTTATTTTAACGCCGTAAACAAAAAACGTATTGTAATTGTAAATATTTATAAAGCATGCTGTTGAACTATAAATACTGTAATTGAATATTTAAATATATATATTTAAAAAAAATTACAATTTTACAAAGTACATTTTGAATCGCAATCATGTTTAATTTAATCAATTAATTAATATTTTCCATCTTTGATTTTTGGGCAACTTTATAAATTAATATAAAATATCGAATATATTTGACAATTAGCTACAAAAATAAATATTAAATATTAATTATTTATATTAAAAAAATTTACAAAAACCTGTAAAAAGAGTGGAAACGTTAAAACATAAAATGAGCCAATCGTTACGCCATATTTCTTATTGCTTGATAATTTTTCAAAACAATTCAAAAGTTTTATTTTATATCGAATACCAAATTGTTTGCCATTTAAATGCCATTGAAGTCGAGATAAATGTTTAGTTATTTTATGTATTTTAAACGATAAAAAAGCGCCAAAAAATTGAAAAAACATTGCGACGAATGTAATCGGAAGTATAATAAAAGCAATAAACAAATGAACTTCCTTGTTTAGATTTTCGAATAAGAATTGATGCAAAAATATAAGATTAATTGGAATCAATGTCAAAGTAAAGGCTAAATATATTTTTGACCAAAACTTATTGTATTCATTAAACACCGAACAGAACTGGTTGTGCTCTTCAATGAATGTTTTTAGTGAATAAATTAAACATATTTTCGAAAAAAATAAATTTTTTACATTTAATGAATTTTCAATTATTTGATTAATAAAATTAATTCTTAAAAATAGAAAATATAGTAAGACTGCAATAAATGAAAATAAAGCCATAGAATCGGTAATAATATTATACAACGCTATGTAAGTGAGTAGTTGAGGCAATAATGAGATCAATAACTGTTTTAATGTATAGAAATTAATTATAATTGTAATTATAATTAGACCAGAACCAGCACCTAGGTTTAAAATATTTTGCTTAATTTATATGTTTGAAACAAAAAAAATATATTTTTTGTGTAAAGCTCCGATTGCGCTAATTATAATACAAATAATTTCTAAAAAAGCTGCCTGCAAATTTTATTTTAGTTTTAAGTTAAAAAATAAAGAATATTTTCTAAATTTGTATTAAATCCGTTTTAAATTTAGCTTAAATACAGTTGAATTGTGTTAAATTTCATATAAAATTATGTCATTTTTAATACTTTTTAAACGGGTTTGGAATCTCTCAGCTAAGCTAATCATTAAGCTATTTAACATTCCATTTCCACTACCCTTTCCTAGATTTGGTCGACATTTTCAATTCCAGGTATTATATGTTTTAATAAATTATATTTTTAATTTGCTTAATAAAATAATTAATTTTACAAAATTATTAATTAATATTTTAACTTATTAACTTACACATTGAAAACAAACTTGCAACTGATATTTTGTAAATAAAATTTGCAAAATATCGAAGTTTGTAAAGTTGTTCAAAATTTTGTTTATTAAAGTAAATAATTTTTGGATTAGCGCCGCCTCTAATCACTTCAAATACTTCCGTCCATTTCATAGCCTTTTCTGAAGTATTTAAATGAATTTGTTTTACAACAAATGCGCCGAATATTGAGCCAAAAATACAAACATAAGTATTATATCTATAAATTCCGCCCAAAAACATCGGAAAATCATATAAATAGAGATGATATTCATAATTAAATTCATAATAAATTAAGTTTTTAATTATATGTAAAATATAATTATAAAATAATAATTTCACGACAATTGTTGGCTTTTGTTTGTAAACAATTTTTTGTTTAATTTTGTTTAAATAAATATTAATTAAAAAATTATTTACTGGCGAATAGATTTTGACTCTCATTTTGCTTCTTAAACTAGCTTTATAAAATTTAGAGAAAATTTTATATATATATTTTTATTGAAGTTTATAAACTTATTAAATAAATCAATTATTTTTACTTTAAAGATATATTGATTTTGTAATTAATTAAAATATTTTCTCACAAAATATATTATATTTAATATTATTTTTATATTTTATAAAATGAAAATAAAACTAAACTAAAATGATGATTTTTTTCAATTATTCACTAATAAATTTAAATTGTAAAAATGAATTAAGCAAAAGTTTAAAAATTTTTGCATAAACATTGCTGTAAACAAAAACTTGTAAATAATTCTCTTTTAATAATTTTAACTAGAAGCTTTAAAAAAATTTGAAGCAATTTAAAAACTTATAGAACTGAATTTTCAAATTATAATTAATATTCACTATTCGGATGATTAATTATATCAGTAATTTTTTAAAACGCATTAATGTGCACAATTTAAAAAAAAATTAATATGGTATAGTTTAACTTTATAAAATTAGATTTGGAACATGTTTAATAAAACATTAAATGCGCAAATTAAATATTATTTAAAATTATAACAAAAAATTATTGTTATGTTATGTTAAAATATTCACATTTAAAAAACTACTTTTTTATTTTATAAATTTTATTTTAGGTCTACAACAGATAATTGACTAAAAATGACAAAACATGCCAATAACATGTACAGACAAAGTAATTCGAAAGAATACAAAAATTTTGCTATATAACGTAATAATAAATAGAGCAACTTGTACATTTTATAACTAGCTTTAAAATTTTAACTTTTACTAGGTATGAAATAAGTACTAAATAATTAAGTTTAAATATTGGAGAAAAACAAAAGTTTTTAATTTTAAACTTTGATAAAAAATAATTAAAGTGATGTTTATATTCAAAGTCAATAAATTTCAATACAATTATTTGAAACTTATAATCATTTTATCTAATTTTTATTTTAAACTTTTGTTTTAATCAAAATATTTGTTATAAACAAAAGTTTAAAAAGATAATCTTAACATATTATTTAAGCTCAATAATAGTTTAAAACTTAAACTGAGTATTAAAAATTTACAAGTTATCCTATCGTTAAAAACAACATAATTTTATAAAATAGCAAAATTTTTGTACCGTTTCGAATTACGTTGTCTGTACAATAATGCAACAAATTAATCTTTATGTTTTATTCAAATATATTTATTAACTTCGAGATGGCTCCGGATTTTTTATGTAACATTGTATTGATATTAATAAAGATATAACCGCATTTGCCTTTAGTACATTTTATTTTAAATTAAACAGTAAAAAATAAACCATTACATTTTATGCATTAATGCAATAATCAAAGATTACTTATTAAATACAAATATGTGATTAACAATAAAAAAAATACAGAATTATTTACAGACAATTGTTATTAACATAGATGAAATATTTTCTAAGGTTTAAAAACGTTAATTAATTGTTTATTAAAAACAAAAACAGTGTATCAGTGTATGTGACTTGTTCTACATTGACCGAGTAGGCCAATGCAGATATGCCTTTTATATATGTTAACTCAACAGTAAAAGTAAGTAAAAAATATTTTGTGCTATAAAGTAAATCTCATCTATGGTTGTTAATAAAAGCAGTATAAACATTATAGTTGAAAGTGTAAGTTAGTTTTTTTGCTGTTTATTAACTCGAGCCAATGCTAATAATTTGTTATACAGACAGTTTCAGAAATGTGTATCCAAAATTGAGGTAGTAGAAATACCAGCACTCCAGCGAAAAAGATTTTACAGCTAAAAAAATCCGCCATTAAAATTTAATTAATTAATGTTTTGCAATTTTAAATGTAAATTTAAAAATGTATATGCAATAATGATTATGTTAAATATTAAAGATATATTGTTTTTACATGTTAAATTAATAAAAATTTAAAGCAAGCATAATTTTATAACTTTAAAATTTAGCTAGTTGTAATTATTATTTTATAATAAACATAATTACATAAATTTTAAAATTATAATTGGTTTAATATTTTATTAATTTAACATGTAAAAACATACCTTTATTGTTTTACTTAGTTATTATTAAATGTACATTTTTAATTTTACGTTTTAAATTGTAAAATATCAGCTATTTAAATTTTAATGGCGAATTTACACAGCCGTAAAATGAGTTAATCTGGAGTGCGCATTTTTGCACTACCTCGATTTTGGCTACACATTTCTGAAAATGTCTGTACAGTATTATTGTGAACAAACGGTAAAAAATAAATTGCATTTTGAATTCTTACGTTTGTGCCAGCTCTAGTTATTAATATGCGATTTTTGGGCAAATTTATGAATTAAAATAAAATATCGAATATATTGAAAAATCATCTGTTGAACAATAAAGTTATAAAAATCAAAAATTTAATTTAAAAATATATTAATATTTAAAAAACCTGTGAATAGAATGGAAATGTTAAAACATAAAACGAGCCAATAGTGACACCAATTTTCTTATTATTCAACAGTTTTTCAAAATAAGTTAAAAGTTTTATTTTATATCGAATACCGAATTGTCTGCCATTTATATGCCATTGAAGTCGAGATAAATGTTTAGTTGTTTTATGTATTTTAAACGATAGAAAAGCTCCAAATAATTGCGAAAATAGAGCATTAAATGTGATTGGAATCAAAATATAGCCAAAAAACAAATAAACTTCCTTGCTTAAATTTTGATAAAAGAACTGATGCATAAAAATTAAATTAATCGGAATTATTGTTAAAGTATAGACTAAATACAATTTTGACCAAAACTTATTGTATTCGTTAAACACCGAGCAAAACTGGTTGTGCTCTTCAAGAAATGTTTTTATTGAATAAAGTAAATAAATTTTTGAAAACTTCAGATTGTTTTTTATAAATAAAGTTTTAACTCTTTTGTTAATGAAATCAATTCTTAAATTTATAAAATATAATAACACTGCAGTGAATGAGAATAAAACCATAGAATCGGTAATAATATTATATATCGATATGTAAGCGAGTATTTGAGAGAGTAATGAAATAAAAAATGTGGTAATTGTATAGAATTTAATTATAATTATTGCCATAATCAAGGTAATACTTGCAGCTATATTTTAAATATAAAATTATATTAAAAATTGGTTGGCTCACTTACTATTTGACCAGAATATAAGCAAGACTGAGAAGTTATTTATGCCAAGATTAAACAAAAATTGTTAAATACTTGTTGGTGATATATTAATTTTGGATGTTTTATTGTAGGTTTAATTAACATTTCTGACCACTTGAGAGGCGTTTAAATTTTAATCTATTTCATAACAAACAATAGCTTAAATTTTCAAGACATTGTTGGTAAAACTTTTAATAAATTATTTAAAACATTAAAATCAAATAATTGTACTTTCAGTTTAAATTATTTTAAATTAGTTGAAATTATCTAATAAATTACTAATCAAATATATTACAAAATTTGGTAAAAACATACCGACTGACAATAATATATAAATGATTGGCAATAATCAGTAAACGAAACAATTTAAATTTTAAGCTAAAAATATTTGCTGATCTATAATGTCTACAATGTAAAATATCTGTAATGTTGCTAAACAATATTAAATAAGTGGCCCCAAGTGGCCACAAAAACTTAAAAGTTCCGTTTACTGGCAATAATATATAAATCTAAAAATTTATATTTATAATTTAGAATATTTGATTTTAAATTAAATATAAATTCTATATAAACTTCAAATTGTATTTAAGCTTAAATGATAATAAAGAGTAATTTTCTTAATTTGTATTTAATGATAATATTACTTAGCGACTTATTTTTAAATGTCATTTTATAATTTATAAAAACTTTTAAAGCAATTTTTCTTTTTTGCATAATTTTAGCTTCTCAATACCTGTTTTATATTATGGTTTAGTAAAAGTAAAATCAGTTTATATTAATTTAAACATTTCAGTTATAATAATAAATACTTACATATTGATAACCAGATTGCAACTGAAATTTTGTAAATAAAATTTGCAAAATATCGAAGTTTATAAAGTTGTTGAAAGTTTTGTTTATTTAAATAAATAATTTTTGGTTTAGCGCCGCCTCTAATCACTTCGAATACTTCCGTCCATTTCATAGCCTTTTCTGAAGTATTTAAATGAATTTGTTTTACAACAAATGCGCCGAAAATTGAGCCCAAAATACAAACATAAGTATTATATCTATAAATTCCGCCCAAAAACATCGGCGCGTCGTATAAGTAAAGTCGTGTTTTGTTATCAAATTTATAACTAATTATATATTTAATTAAATGTAAAATAAAATTATAAAACAAAAAGTTGTCAACAAATTTTGGCTTTTGTTTGTAAATAATTTTTTGTTTAATTCGGTTTAAATAAATATTAATTAAAAAGTTATTTACTGGCGAATAGATTTTGTTTTTCATTTTGCTTTTGAAATTTACTTTATAAAATATTATATTTATATGAGAGTCGTATTAATAATAAGTTATTATAATTATATTGTTTTAAAATATTTATTTAATAAATTATTTGCTTAGTATAAAATATATTGATTTTGTAATTTATTTATAACTATTATCATTAATAACATAAAAAATCAATATAAAACTGAACTAATAATAAATTTTGAATGTTAATATTGTTTTAAAAATACTTTATCACAAATAATAATTAAATTTCTATTTTAATATTTTTAAAGATATTAAGCAGGAGTCGATTGACACTGACACTTACACTTAAAAATTAATATAATATCATGGTATTAAGCAGTCGTTCAAAATTTAAAGCCCTCGGGCTTATTATTCGAGACATAGCTTGTGAAAAACTTAAACATTTAGACTAGGACGTGTTTTGTGTTTTGTCAAATTACACAAATGCTGTGACTATTAAATGAGTTCTGGGATTCAATCACACGAACTTC
>JAQFXP010004806.1:0-10109 GCA_034693685.1 Belba bartosi
TTAAATTATATATTTAAAACTTTAAAATTTTAAACACAATTTAGATTTTATTATATATTACAGCTTAATGAAGATAAAACAATTATATATAAATATTAAATTTTTTCTATAAAATTACAGTTTATATTCTAATAATATAAACTGTAATTTTTCTGAATAATTTTCTAAATTATATTAATTTTAATTTTCTAAAACAGACTGTAATTTAAAACTTTATAAAATTTGAATCTAAAATTCAAAAGTTTTATGTAAATGAATTAATTTTTCATATAGTATAAAGTGTACAAAAAATTCATGCAAAAACCCCCTTAAACGCCCCCAGTGGCGGACATAATACAAAAAATTATTATTTTTATAAAATATTTTTTTTTAATTATTATTATTATTTAATATACCGTGGGCACCAAAAATAAAATCATTGTTAGTTTGTTTTTGTACAATTTTATATATTGTGCCCGGGGATTTTAATTTACCTATATTATTTTTAAAAACATTTCATAACATAAAAATAATCATATTATTCCGCCAATAAATTTGTCTAGGGAAAGAAGAATGTTATTTTTAAAAATTTATTTTATGTAACATTAAAATAATAAAATCATTTAAAATTTATACATAATTGTTATTAAAAATATTACATATTATAAAAATAAAGTTTCATTTAAAAAATTAAAGTATATATATATTGTCCATAAAATTCAATTTATATAATGTCCACTGAATTGACTGTAAAACGTGTAAAAACATATATTGGCGGAACTAAACGTTATTTTTAAAAACCTATTAAACGAACAGAAAAGACATCTAAAAATAAAAAAACTCCGATTGCAGAGCACTTTCATAAAAAGAATCCTATAATGATTTGAAGAGACTTGAAGATTATTAAAAGTGCTGACAATTGGTTTGATCGGGAAGTTTACGAATCGCTTATTATTAGAGGATTTGACCAAAAATCAATTCTTAATAAAGAAATGCAATTAAAGACTGTTTGAAATCACATAACAGCAAAAAAACTCTTGAATCCAATTATTGTTATAAAATCAAAACAAAAACTAATTTCAAAACTTATTTAATTTAAAATCATATAACTTTTGATGAAGAATCTGAAAGAGCCGAAAGCGCAACAATTTTACAATATAAAATAAAATATTTAATTAATTATCACTAAGGCTATAGAGTTAATTAATTTGATTTTCATATAAGTAACAAATAATTTTAATTTTGAGCAAAACATCTTTCTAGTCTGTTGATATATTGATTTTGTTTGTTTATTAAACAGTTATTTTTTAATTAAGGATTTTATCTTCTGAATAAATATCTAGCTATTTCTTAACAATTTTTACGCATTTGAAGCAAATTTAAAGCAAAATTCATTTAAATATTTTTATATACTATAATAATAAGAAAATAAAAAATATAAAGAATAATAAGAATATTGTATTCTTATTATTAATAATGTTTGTGCAATAAAAACCAAAATTTAATCAATAGTTTGCAAATATTTTGTTTTTGTTTAATGTTGAATAACATCTAAAAATATACATATTTGACACATTTATTTCAATAAGACAATTCAACATTTAAATTTTGTATAACATTATTTAAAATTTAAATTTTACCTTTGACAAATCAAATATTAAACTAGAATATATAATTTTTAAATCATAAATTTTGCATAATGCTATATATATTTATTACATATATATAATTTGTAAAAAATGCAGTTTAATATTTGTTGCTAGGTTAATATTTTAATTTGTTGCATGTTATTATTTTAATTTGTTAAATAAAATTATTCTAATATATGTATGCATATTTTGTATATATTTTTATTAAAAATAAATAATATTAATAAATAAACTAATTATTAAAAAAATAAATTAAAAAAATTTTATAATAAATATTATATTTTATTTTATTTATAATTAGAATTCAATGACAAACACATAAAATATACAAAATACAAAAAAACATACTATCTAGATTCTAACATCTTATTTAAAATCATTAATCCATCTTATATCTTGTTCCAATCTTTAAATCCTGGCAATTACACTTAGCTGTATCGGTTGGAGTGAGCGTATGGACATTAGTAGCAATCTCAATTGAACGATACTATTTGATTTGCAGCGGAAAACGTAATAATAATATAAGAGACGCGACGTTTGTGTCGATAATAATTTGGATTTCAACGGCTGTTACAATGAGTCCAATTGCTTTTAAAAGCTCATTGATTGCCACTCAGAATAAGGGTTTGTATTTATTTAGTTAATTGTTTTTTAATTTTATGAAGTTATTATTTCGTCTTAAAAACAACTTATTATATAAATTTAATAACAAACTTGGTTATTTTAAATATCAAATAGATATTTTTCTAAATAAACAACAAAATTATAATATATTATAACTTTTGTAAAAATTAAATATTAAAAAAAGTTTACTAAAAAATTTTAGATTAATTTTAAAAATAAATTTTTTAAATTTTGTTTATTGTAAGAAAAATTTCAAAATATTATTGGATAGGGTAGGGGTTTAAATTAATTTTTTAATATTTCTATATTTTAATCTTTTATTGTTAAAATAAATTTTTTTAAATTGAATACTCAAAAACTTAAATAATAAAAATTATTTTGTATAAAGTAACTTTTTAAATAAATATAAATATGTGTAAATACATAAGTTAGTTTAATTTAGTATAATATTTTTAACTGCACTTGCTACCTTATCTATATAAACATAAATTTTTAAACTTAATAAATGTATGTTGTTATAAAAAAAAATTATTTACCAGAAAGCACACATGTTTAACATGTATCACAAAATTTTTTTAATAAAAGCAACAGAGTGTTTTTTATATAGTATTTTTAAAGTGCAAATTGATGTAAACTATATTTGTTTAACTAGAAAAATATACACTTTTAAATTTACAATAATTTTGTATTATATTTATTTAATAAATATTGATGTTACATGTTTCATATCATATAACATGTTTTTATAGAAATAACAAGCAAATAAAGTGAAAGTAGATATTGAATGTAATATTGATTAAACGATCGTTATTGCTGAAATATAAAAGACTTTTTTACAACACATATCGTACATAATTTATAACAAAAATTTAGTTTAATTTATTTTAAAATAGAATTTTTTCTATTTACCGATAAAATAACAAAATTGATTTTTTTCGTCATTGTTACATTTTCCTGTTTTTGACAATAGAATTTTAAATTATTCTTATGCTTCAAAAATTTAACAAACTTATATGCACAAATTTTTCTAAAATTTAATATAGAAGTCTTTGTCAAAAATTTATAAAGAATAAAAAGGCACGTTTAAATTTCTAGGATAAAGTGTAGAAATAAAAACTTAATAAAAACTAAACATTGTATTAATTCAATTGTATAGGAGTAAAACACAATATTGTTAATTATATATAATTATTTATTATAGATTGAAAATTAAATGTCTCTTACATTTGAAATGTTTTAAGTTTAAATAACCAATAAATCTATCCAATTATTAATTTTATTAATATCTACGCTATAATATAATAATGGCTCTAAAATACTACTGTACATATATAAAAATAAAAACATGTTAATTTTTATAATTTTGTTTGGCATTTATATCAAATTATTTTTAATTCTAAAAAGTAACTTGCCGAGCAATAATAGTTTGTAAATAAAATTTATTAAATTTTAGAATAATAAAAAATAATGTATAAATATTAAATAGAATTTCTAACTTACAAAAATAATTTTTTTTTAAATAGAAAAGTATAGTAAAAATAAACATTATTAGAGTTTTCAACAAAATTACTTTAATTCCCAATGAAATTTAATAAAATTTTAAAACATTGTCACTTAAAAATGTGCCACATACAAATTCTCAAGCAATTATATTTTTGCATGTTGACAAGCTTAGACCTTATTCTTGCACATTTATCTCACTTATTTCTTTTGTCTCATTTTTATTTAAAATTACATTAAATTTTTATAATTATTTTTTTAGCTTAATTCAATTTATAGCAAATGTTTTTAATAGAAACAATGTTAGATTCAATTTAAGCTTAACTTTTAACTTTAATTTAATTATTTGTTTGAAATGTTAAAAAATAGTAAAAAATAGTTTAACACAAAGCTATATAAACAAAAACAATTTAATTTTATTGCAACAAATTTGCAAATATTAAAATTTATACTCAAAATTAATTTTTTGTCTTGTATTTTCTGGTGATAATAATAATTTTATCTAGCATAATATGTAAAAATAAATATTTTTACTATTACTCAATTTATTATTAAATAATCATAATTACAAAACTAATTAAACAGATGTTATTCACAACTAGTTAGATTTATAGCAAAACTTTGATTTTTTCAATATTCAATGGAAAGAAAATTATATAAGTATATATTAGTATATATGTATGAATAGACATTATTGTCACAAAAATTGTGAAAGATTTATTAGTTGCAATGTATTAGTGTATAAATAGTTGCATGTCTTCTTTATTGTTTTAAATTGAATAAAATTATTTGTATTTTATTAGCCATTATTTGATTTATTTATATATATGTATGCAATTATAAGTGATTTTCGAACAAATTGAGTCAAATTCAATTTATGCAATTGTATCTAGGTATAATTGCACAATAATCAGAAAATTTAATATATATTTGCAAAATAATTGCCAATAAAAATAAATTAAGTTTATAATTTGATATAAGTAGCTTCTATTTTTATTTAAGTTTTAAAAATAATGCTAGCTCAAATTTTATTTTTTATGTTTGAAATAATCTATGAAATTTTAAAGCAAACTAAAATTAATTTATAAAGCAATTATTAATCTTAAAATATCATTTTTCTCAAGAATACAAGCATAATTCACAACTGGTTTAAATTATTTTTATAATAACAACAAATTATTACAACTTGTAATTAAAAATTGTTATACAAAAAGTAAATTATCTAACTAAAATTAAAAAATTATTTTACAATTATTTATTTAAATTGCAAACACAATCAATATTTGCATATTATTTGCGGTTTTATTATTCAAATTTACAATAACAACACAAACAAAATTAGACTAGGTAAAAAACAAACAATATTTTAATTTGTTAATTTTATAAAATTTGAAAAAATTATATGATAGCAAATTATAAAAATACTTAATTAATAATTTTAATTTCAAATTGCAGTTGATTAATTTAAATAAACAATAATAAAATTAAGTACAATATATAAATGGTAATTTAAAAAACAAAAATTGAAAAATTCTGTTTATCCAGGAAAAATTGTGGGATTTTCTTAAAATTAGTTAAACTTCGTAGAAAGATTAAAGTAAGGATTTTTTAAATGCTTAAATTTTTAAATAATTACTGTATAATGCAATTTAATTAAATTTATCTGAAATTAAAACGGATTTAGCATCATATTAGGAAAATTTAAAAGTTTTGTCGAAAAGTTTTTAAAAAACCAAAAAAAAAATAAATTTTGCGGCTATAATAATAAAAAGGATATATTTGTGGAAGCAAGATACTAAGTGGAATAAATGTCAATTTTTAAAATTAAAAGAATTTTTGTTTAATACATGAAATCCTGATAAGAAATATTACTTCTCTGTATTTTGGTTTTACAATAACGGCTAGCTGAATTTTTGTGCTTTTTGATTAAAACTAAAATATTTTTTAAGGCTAAATACTCTTCTTAAACAAATTCTCATATTAGTTCACTTTAAGTTTTAAGTTTTTTAAGTCAAAAAGTTTTTTACTTCCTTGTTTTTTCCCTTTTCTGTTATATTCAGGTATTAAATGCGTTTTAAAACAAAACTTATAAAATATTTTTATATTATTATATTTTTTATTTAAAAAATTTTGTTTTTATTATTTTAAAAATAATAATTAATTTAAATTTATTAAACTAAAATAGATTAATAAAATTTATTTTTAAGATTTTTATGCAAATTTTATTAAATTATTTAAGATAAAAATCTTTTAAAAATTCTGCTCGTTCTAGAAAAAATTTGTTTTCAAAATATTCATTGTAAAATTTTAAACAAATTAATTATTAAATAAATTTAAAAATTTCAATTTTACAAAATTTTACATTAATAGAAACGGATAAACAAAATTATTTTCAAACAATTTTAGAATAATTTTATATGCAAAATAGTTATTGAATTGTAATATTGCGTTATTTGTTTAGATTTCTCCCTTCCCGGTATTAACTAGCTTGAAAACTTTAAAAATAAATAAATACATAAAAATTATTAAATTGTAACAGTAATTATAATAATTAGTCTTTTGATTGTTACAGTTTGAGATAAATAAAAACCAACTTTACACTCTAATAAAGGAACAGATTTTTGTCATTGAGAGGAAATACACTAAAAATAATTAATAAAGATTAAATGCACCGGTAAGGCCGGCCGCAAACACAGATCTTTCGATATTTCCTGTCCGCGATAGTACCAAATGTTGAGTTTCACTGCAAAACTAATTACACATTTTAAATGTTGAAAACTGTACAATATAGTAATTAATTAGCATATAAATTTATTTTAAATAAAAACTAATTAATAGATAACTTTTAAATAGTTTTTAAAATACCTTTGGTAAATTTTACAAGTTTAATTAAAATTAATTTATGTACTTCGTTGTTTTACAGTAGTTTAAAAACTTCTCTCTCTCTCTCTCTCTCTCTCTCTCTCACTCACTCACTCTTTCTCTCTCTCAAATTTTTGTGCACAGATGTATTTTCAAAAACTAAAACATTAAAATTTTTGTAAAATAAATTTATGTCAAATTTTGTAAAAAATTTAATAAGTACAAAATATTATATCTGATGCAAAATTTTTAATTCGATAAAAAAATTTTACTAGAAATTTTTATATTTATGAAAATATTTTTTGTTAATCAGATTAAAAATTTACATTATTTATTAATGCATTTAAAATTAATTTTTAAAAAAGGCTCATAAATTAGTCAAGCTTTTTAATTTTTGTATTATAAAATTTATCATTTTTTTAAAAATAATCTTATTATTTATTTACAAATACACCCGGGTTATTTGTTTTTAGAGCTTAAATAAAATTTTATATTATTAATTTTATGATAAACAAATATAGTCTAGCTTATATAAACATAAAACATTTTGATTAAAATACTAATATATTAATTCAACCTTAAAGTTTGTTTGAAGAGCATTTGACAACTTACTATGAGTTAATGTTTATCGTTTACGAATTTAATTAACTTATTGCCGTTTTTCAAACAATCAAGGCAATTAAAAATCAACTTTGTTTTAACCATAAATGGAGGCTTTAGAATGCTCTTTGTTTGTTATGTTTATACATAACAATATAAGATTTCTTTATAAACCATATGCAAAATACTTGTCATTTGATGCAAAAATTATTTTAATTTTTATTGTATGCAAGTTATGTTTTTAGTTATTTAAAATAGATTTACAATAAGAATAATTTATGAAAACAAAAATCATGTTTTTTCAATATTAGTTTTATTTACATAAAACACTTTAATTTCCTTAATTATAGCAAAAAACCAATATAGTTAATCATTTAATTGTTTTGATTGTTCCAAAAATCACGTTTTATCAATCCGTGCAAGATAAACTCGGACTCATTGTCAGACTTATTTATTAGTTGGTTGAAATGTATTAATATATCAATGTATTGCTCGAAAAATATTTTATGTATATATAAAGGTATATTTCTAGAAAACTCTAAGTTGCTAAAAATTTTAATTACTTTGCAAAAGAATTACTAAATGTTTCAAATATTTCTGCAAATATTTTTATTTAATAGTCATTTTCTTTTAATAAAGTTGAAAATTTTATAATTTATAAATGTAATAATAAAGATATTTTTAAATATGTTACATTTAATAATAAAAAATAATTTAAATTGTTGTTGGACAACTTTAGAATTTGTTGGATTAAATTAAATTATGTTAAATAAAAATAATAATTAAAAAATATTTTTTTAATATATTAATTATTAAGTTTAATTTATTTTGTATTTTAAAAAATATTTTAACATTAAAAAAATTAAACTCAAAATTCAACAAAATATATAGTTTTTCAGCATATTAATAATATTACTGAATTAATCAAATGTTAAAAAAAATTAAAAGTTATTTTTAAAATTATAAAAAATTTTGGTTAATTCTGTTCTCAATTGAAACTTTAATTATATGCAAAAAATAGAAACATGACTAAATTTTTAAACATATTAAATTTAATTTTAAACTTAAGCATTTTATTAATACCTTATTATTTTAAAACATTTAATCAATAAATAAACAATTAAATATTTTATTTTCAATAAATATGAAATGATTTACTCTAGTACAAATCTCATTTTAATTCCTTATTTTAAATATATAATCTAGCTTTTTACTTTTGCCAAATCCCGATTAAATTCAATAATCTAAATGCAAAACATAAAATATAACTTTACAACTTTATTTTTACAAACACGCAAAAGTTGAAAGCAACAATAAAATGTATTTATAAAAATTCGAAGAATTAGACATTAGAAAACTTTTACTTTTTTCCAAATATAATACGATTACGCTATATTTATAAGACTAGCATACTTATTTTTTCATCTTCCTATATTTTTACTAAAGTAGATAAAAAAAGAAAAAATGTTTTTTTCTTGTGATAAATTCTATCCTCAATAGCACGATATTAACAAAAAATAAATTTAAAGACTAATGAAAATTGATTTTTTCAAATCCCAGTTCTAATCACAAACAGATTACTCGAATTTTTGTATGAAATCACTTGAATTGATTGTTTGACTTAATTGCGGATTTTTCCAAACGAGGATTTAATGACATTTTTAGTCAGAGTGTTAGACAATTATTGACTTTACATTAGAGTTTATAAATCATTATAGAATATCAAGTTAAATTTGCATAATAAAAACTTTTACTCAAATTATAAAGAATTGGGAATTCCGGGAAGTAATGAAGTTTTTGAAACTTTTATTCTTATAAACAGTTAATGTTTTTTATTTACATTATTACTTATTATATATATTTGCAGTAACAAATTGTACATCTAGATTTAATTATATATTATGTTTAAAATTAAATAAAGTTGAGTAAATTAATTATTTTTAGTGCTGTACCATGTCTAAATTGTGTATTTATATTTTTTCATATTATAATTTTAAAAACTAATTATTTTTTAAATTTCTTTTATATTTTATTACAATAAATTTGCATAATTTATCATAAATTAATTAATTAACCAAGTTTATTTATAGAATTAAATAATTATATAATTTATTTTATTTATTTAAATCAAAAATGCTTGCTTGAACAATTAATCAATTATTTTGTTTACGCTTAAACAAATCAAAATTAAAATAACACAAAATCAATTTTATACCTAGGTAAATATAAATGTCGGGAAGTGTGGCTAGACAAATCAAATGAAATAATATTCAATATAGCGTTGGATGTGATTCTATTCCTAATTCCACTGATAATAATGTCATTCAATTACACGTATATATCATTAGCACTTCGGCAGCAAAACACTCAATTCGAAAGAGAATACAATACTATTACGACAACCAATACTCAGATTAATACCGATGTGTCTGACCAGTGCTGCAACGATCAGAATTCGTCAATAGTTAGTGATACGAATGTTGATTGCATTAACACAACGAATGCCAATAATAACACTACTGTTCAAACAAACCCTACGATTGATAGCAACCGAACCAATAATACGCTTATTATACGGAATACTTGTTTAACTCGCGAAGGGTTTGTATTGTTTTATTTGATTAATTGTTAAATTATTAAATTATTTCTTGTTTGATTTATAATCAAAAAATTTAATATCCTCCTTGAATTAAATTAGAACAAAGTTTTAAAACTTTAACTTAATTTTGCAATTTTTAAACTTTGAACAAATTTAAATTTTATCAAGTTTATTTTTTGCTTTTATATTATAAATATTGTCAATTGTTTAAAAATTTGTAAATAAAGCTTGCTTCTTATGTAATTGCAAAAAATTAAAAAATTTATTACTAAAAATCTATTTCACCGATTCTTACC
>JAQFXP010004807.1:0-10104 GCA_034693685.1 Belba bartosi
GTTTAATTTTATTTTCTATATAAGTTTTATCTAAAGTTAATAGTTAATAAGTATACAGGCAAAAATATTTATTCGATTAATTAAATATATTTTAAAATGGGAACCTTTGCTAATTAGAAAGAATATTGTAAATTTATAAATAATAATTTAATTTAAACATTGGATAATTTTATAAAATAAAAAATTATTTAAATTATATTTTATTAAAATTTTTGAAAAACATACGTATATTTTTGATGCAATGAAAGGATGTTTTTCTTATCTGCTTCTCACTCATAAATCCTGTCTTGTTTGAAAACGTCAGACTAAAACGATTTGTCTGGTTAAAAATATTAACTACGTAATTTAATAAAATAAAATTTAAACTTTAATTGCGTCATAGTATCTACTAATAAAAATAGATTGAACATGTAAATATTATTGACATAAATGTATCTATTGATTGAAACATATTTTGCATCATATCCTCAAACAGACATCCGTCACAAACAACTGATACAACGATATATAGTTCGTTCAATCAATTTATTTTATTAGAATATCAGAAAAAGTAGTTTCAGCTCAAAGTCTTAAATTAATTAAATTAAAACAAATTTTATAAACAATAAATAAATTATTCAAATTTTACTATAATTTAGTAGTATTTAAAGCATTATTTTATTAACCAGAAGAATTTTCAAAAATGCAAGCAATTAAATGCGTAGTGGTTGGAGATGGGTTAGTTAATGACATAAAAAACTTTTGTTTTAAACTAAACATTTAATCAAATAATTAAATTTAGGAATGTGGGCAAAACAAGCCTGTTAATGAGTTATGCATCAGATACCTTTCCTGGAGAAGAGTACATTCCAACTGTGTAAGCATTTGATTTAAATTACATTATTATTCTTATAAGTTGTAAATTTTGTGCTGGCAACTTTTTAATTTGTTACAAAATACAAATTAATTATTTTTAAAATATAGAAATTGTAAAGTTATATATAAACTTATTAAAATATAAATAACAGTATACAAGTTAATTTATTCTTAACTTTTATTTAATGAAAAGTTTCGACTACTATGAGGCAAATGTTATGGTCGACGGAAAGCCAATTAATTTGGGTCTTTGGGATACCGCCGGACAGGAAGAATACAACCGAATTCGACCGCTTTCGTATCCACAAACTGTAATTAAAAATAAATTTTATTAATATTGAAAAAAAATTAAAACCCTTTTACTAAACATCAAAATAATTTCTAAAAATATATATCCGATGCAATGAAAGGATGTTTTTCTCATCTGCTATTCACTCGTAAATCCGGCCTCATTTGAAAACGTCAGATTAAAGGTTTGATTATATTTCGAATATTTTGTCTTGATCTTATTAAACAAATTTTAACCTAGATGTTATAAAACTAATATATTTATTAATAATAAATATTCTAAGTAATTATTTTAATTTTTTCAAATAATTTTTAATTTAATTCAGTTAAATCGTTTTTTAATTTGCGCTTATTTTAATTTAAATATAACATACTAGATAGTTAGTTTTTTTTGTTAGTTTTGGCAGCTTTACACTATTAACTCAATCTTACCATGAGTTCCCTTTACTTGTTTATGGCTTTAAAAAACTTGATTACTGTTTTTGAATACTTAAGACTGTTAAAAGCTATTTATATTAGTTTTAGACGCAACTGAGGCAGTTGGAGATTTATGTCTGTATTGTTTATGCATAGTAATATAAAATTTATTTTTAAATCAGATGCAAAGTAATTTCTATTAGTGTTTAATATTAATAAAAATAATTTAATAGAATTTGTAAAAATGTTTATATACTAACCATTAATTTTTTCTAATCAGTGGTTTCCAGAATTGACTCATCACTGTCCGCAGACACCGATAATACTCGTCGGCACTAAACTAGATCTAAAAGAAGATAAAAAGCTGAAGACTATAGAAAAGATAAGAAACAGTTCATTTAATAAACAGGGCTTATCATTGGCCAAGGAAATTGGAGCAAGAAGCTATCAAGAATGTTCATCATTTACGCAGACTGGTCTCAAGAAAGTGTTCGACAAAGCCATTAGAGCCGTTATCTCTCCCAAACCTAAACCTAAATTTCATTACAATTGTCTTCTATTTTAAAGTTTTAATCTAAATGTTTTAATTACTCAAATCAATAATACAAACAATTTTTGAAAATCTTTTTTAATGATTATACTGTATCCATATTATATGTAAATAAATAAAATTTAGAAAATATTAAACAAATCGTTAAAAAAATTTGTTCAAAAAATGTAAAATAAATTATATTAAAATTTGATAATAAATTATAGCATTGCAATTTAATTTTAAAATAAATTTAATTATTTAAAACTTGTTGTAATATTTGTATATACCGGCGTGTTATCAACCTCATTTTATAACGGCATGCAGTTATAAGTAGAGTATTAAAGTACAACATTCTAATTTACAATTTATATATTTGTATTTATGCAAAATTAATAATATACAAATTAAATTAAATTGTAATAAATTGTTTTTAAGTAAAAGTTTTAATTACTTTGAGATAAATGTAAAGGTAAATAGGAAAACATTTAATTTGCGTTTTTTATTATATCGCTGGAAAGTAACTTTATTACTGACATCAACCGTTAGTTTATCGGTGAACTGTAATTAGTAATTATAAATAATTTTTTTAAATTAAACAAATTTTTGGAAAAAATAAATCTCTATTGCTAATTTTCAGAATATTATTGATGCAATAAAAGGATGTTTTGTCATCTGCTCCTCATTCGTAAATCCGGTAAACCTTCATTTAAGATAAATTTCAAACAGCTAATCATTTAAAATTACCTAAAATAAAAAGTTAAATATGCAAGTTAAAACCACAACAGTTTAAAGAAAAACATCAAATATAAAGAACAGTTAAAAATGTGTTAAAATTTAATAAAATTATTTTCAATTGACTAAAAATATTTTTATAATTTGTAAATAAATGTTGTTAAATTTAAATTAGAGACAAGAATCGGGTCATTTTTTGCCAACCCGACCCGACCCGACATTTCTAAGATGTTAACCCAAACCGACCCGACCCAACAGCCAAAAAATTTTAGCCCGACCCAAAATCCAACCCGAATCAAATAATAAAATAATCATAATTTATATTATTTAATTTTATAATTTAAATTTGATTTATTGTTTGTCAATGATATAAAATTATCTAATGTTTATAAATAAATATTTGTTTCTGATTTAAAAACTTACAAGTAACAAACCAATCATTAGTAATATTGGTAACTTTTTATGAGTTTTGATGAGTTTTTAATTACAATATTTATGATATATTAATAGTACAGTTAATATCAGTTTATAATTTTAAAGTTTTATATATTTTGTTTAATCAGTTTTAATCAACTAAGTTTAAATTATTACTAGCATAGTTTTAGCAAATATAAAACAAATTTAAATAATTTTTATATAAAAACAATTTTAAATAGCTTAATATTTTTAAAATTAATAACAAGTTTTCCAAATTAATCTAAATATTAAAACTTTATATTTGTTTCAATTTGTAGTTATTTGAAATGAATTATAACGAAAAAGTTAATAAATATTTGATTATATAAAATTTTGGGTTGACACTTGTTAACCCGACCCGACCCGACTTTTTTAGAAGAGCAATCCGAAACGACCCAAACCCGAAAATTTTAGGCGTAACCCGACCCGACCCAAACCAGAACCGACTTGATTCTTGTCTCTAATTTAGATAATGCAAACAAAATTTCAGAACAATAATAGAAAGCACCAAATAATTTATTATATTTATTTAACAGAGAGAAACATATTGATAATGCTAACTCTGAAATTTATATTAGAATATGTTACGTTTATAAATTAATTATTTTTATTAGCATTACAAAACAAAAATAAAACTTGTATTAATGTAAACACAATAAAAATAACGTTTCATACGTATAATAGATTTTAGCTGTTTTGAATTTAACTGTTATAGTTCAATTGGATCTAAATCTATCAAACAGATATCCGTTACATATCAATGATAAAACAATATATTATATCATAAAAAGTAGTTTAATGTTTAGCTTAATGTTTTAAATTAATTAAATTAAAAAAATTAAAAAATATTTTAATAATTTGTTGAATATTTAAAATCTTATATTTAAAGTAAAATATCAAGACAAAATTTCTAAAATGCAAGCAATTAAATGTGTTGTTGTTGGTGATGGGTTTGTTATTAAATGAAAAAATATTTGTTTAAAAATTTTAATATTTATTATATTTTCTCATTTAGAGCTGTTGGTAAGACAAGTCTTTTAATGAGTTATGCAAAAAACGTCTTTCCCGGAGAGTACATTCCAATTGTGTAAGCATTTTCATTAAATTGTATTATAATACAACTGAGATGTAAACTTTGTTCTGACAACTTTTAAAAAAATACTATTGTATTAATTTATTAAGTGTAGTATTTAGTGTCATTCAAATGTGGCAAAAAATAATAACTTACCTTGCTGAAAAAAGTCGGCAATAAAACAAACTACAAAAAATTATAAAATGACAAATTTTAATTAAACATATATTAAATTAAAATTAAAAATTTTATTTTTAAAAATTATTAAAACGTACAAATTATTATTTAGAAAATTATTTTTTTAATTTATTTATTTTGTCGAATAAAATATATTTATTTTATTATAAATATGTTTTTTACAATGTAATAGTTTTATTTGAAATTTATATATTTTTTCTTTTTATGAGTTTATTATCTCAGTTAATTATATTATATATTTTGTTTTATATTTTTAATATTCCCGACTTTTGCCTCGCATATTATTTTTTGCTATTTTTAAAATACACTAGCAATACTACAAATAAAATTAATAATATACAAATTGAATAATTATTTAATTAAAAGTTTAAAATACTATGAGACAAATGTTATGTTTGACGAAAAGCCAATTAATTTGAGTGTTTGAGATACCGCTGGAAACGAAGAATACGACCGAATTCGACCGCTTTCTTATCCACAAACTGTACCTAATAATGCATTTTATTTATATTAAAGTTAAACTTTTTTTTTAAATTAAACCAATTTTACTAAACGTCAAAATAATTTCTAAATATATATATCCGATGAAACAAAAGGATGTTTTTCTCATTTGCTTTTCACTCGTAAATCCGGCCTCATATGAAAACGTCAGATTAAAGGTTTAACTATTTTTTATATTTTAATCAAATTTTATTAATCAGTTTTTAGCATAAATGCAGTTTAATTAAAATATGTTTAATTTTTTTACCGAGTATTTATTTATTTAATTTTTTTAAAAGATATTTTAATTAAAATAAAATAATAAATATATTTAATAAAAAATAAAAATATCTATAATTATATTTTTATTTTATTAAATTTTAAAATTTATTTGTTTTTATAATTTGCATAAAATATATAAATAAATAATTAATTTTCATAATTGAGCATGGTTAAAAGGTAGATTTTAGAAATAATATACAAAGGTTAGTTTATTTATAATTAGTTTAAATAGTAAAATTTAAATTGTAAATAGTTTAATAGAATTTGTAAAAAACTGTTTATATTTTAACCAATAATTGATTCTAATCAGTGGTATCCAGAAGTGAGTCATTACTGTCCACAGACACCGATAATACTGGTCGGCACTAAACTGGATTTGAGAGATACTCAGGAGATTATTGAAAATTTAAAAGAAAGACTACTTAATACAGTGTCGTATACTCAGGGCCTGTCAATGGCTAATAAAATCGGAGCCAAAACATATGAGAAATGTTCGGCATTTACGCAGAAGGGCCTCAAGAATGTGTTCGACAAAGCCATTAAAGCTGTTGTCTGTTCCAAATATAAACCTAAATCTCGTCACAAATGTATTTTATTTTAAAAATATTTTGTATTGTTTTGTTGACTTAAAAAAATTTAATAAATAATTTGTAAATTAATTATTTTGAAACTTTTTAATTAGAATCTTATGTAAATTAATACGCATTATAGAATTTTACTTATACACTGAATAAAATATTAATTCACTAAAATATAGAACAAAATAATTAAATAGCACTTGGTTTAAAATAGAATTGGACAAATTTTTAAATTGGCAGATTAAAATTAGTTATATATTTATGTACTAGTTTTTTTATGCTATTAATATTATCTTGTTAATTTAAAAATCACACCATAGAAATTATTTTAAATTAATAAGATTTTTTATTTTATACTCAAACAAATAATCTTAACAACAATAAGTAATTACTCACAAATGGGTAGGGAGTTTCATCAATTTAAATTTTGCCATTTTTTTGGTCTTAATTTTTGGTCTCCTTTTAAAAGCGCAACAATCTAACTATGATAAATAGTTAAATAGTTTGCAAGCATGTCAAATAGCTGTTGAACGCTAATAAAACTATTTTAGACTAGCTAGTTAAAATAAACATTAATTTAACCTAATTTTAAATAATTTATTTAAAATATTAAAAATTTTTATCAAAGGTTATTTATTTGCTGGTGGTTGCTTTTAGCATGATCTAAAGATTGAGACCAAAAATTTGGCAAAATTTAACTTGATGGAACCCCCTACCCATTGTCAGTATTAATAAATTGTTATAAATTAAATGATTTTACTCTAAATTAATAACAAAATAAAAACTATTTAAAAAACAATTGATTGCTATTCACTATTCTTGTAATATTTTGCATAAAAAGCAAAAATGTTTATTTAAAAACATAATGAATTGATTTACTACAAATAAATAGCAATTCAAATTTTGCACAGTTCTAGTTTAGAATGTATTTCTACGTATATAATGACCTTTAGGGTAACTTAAATAAATATCATTATGGGAGGCTTAAAATGGGAGGCTTAGAAATTCTTAAATATTTCAAAAATGTTTCAAGTAACATTAACACAACTGAAACCATATTTACAAATAAATATAAATAAACAATTGGTTTGATTTGATACAAACGAATGACATTAAAGCAAAACATATCCGAATCGACATTACTATCAGAAACCGGTCCAACATTTGTCGGATTCAGTGCTTTTCGTATCTCTTCTTCAAATATATTGCTTTCGACTAATTGAGTCAATCTATTAAAAAATAAAAATAAATTTTTATCTTGTTTGAGAATGAATTAATTTAAAATACATACATTATATTAAAAATTTTAACAAATGTACCATTAAAATAAAATTTATTTAGTAATAAAAAATTAGGCTGAGCTCCAGCACCGGCTTTAGATATATGAAAATCAGTGTCTTCTTTATATCCCATTGAAATCAATTTAATCTTAACTGATTCTAAAAGCATTAAGTAACAGATCAAGACAGTTTTGCCTTCAACTATATTATTGTAATAAACGTCTCTTTCAATACTAAAATTTAACGGATCCATAGTGTTTATAATTTTATTTTTAAAGTATATTGCCATTGGTTCATCAGTTTCTTGCACATAATTATCAAGATAAGTTGAACCTAATGTTTGTATCTTAAATTGTTTCCACTGAGGTTTTGAATATAAGTCAAGCCATGAATCGATTACATCAATTGATTGAGATTTGACTGATTGTCGCCATAACTGACCGCCAAATGCGGCCAATAATACAGTGCAAGACATAAGCCATAGACCCGATAGAGATCTGTCGAAAACGTTATTTATTTGAATTACGTAATGATCTGAGAATAGAATTGAAGTCAATTCCCAAACTGTACTGAAGTACGACTTAAATGAGTTTTTATTTAAATATAACACAAAAGACATAACGAGTACTGATATAACGATTGCGTAATATATCTCAATATCAAAACATAAAAAGCGTTTAAAAAATGAAGGATTCGCTAAATTTTTGAAATAATTAAATATTATTAATTTTGTAAAATTAGTGCAATTATTTAAATTTTAAAATATAAAATATTACAAATTTGATTAAAGGCCAAAATTCTGGATTGATAATTGAAATGAAAATATTTAGACAAACACTGAACGCCTTCTATACCAAACATATTACTCATATATTTCATATATTGTGTTGCAGCTATTGTATGCAAAAATAAGCTAGGTAATGAAACTGGATCTTCAGATAATAGTGTCGCTAATTTATTTGTTTCCATCAATTTATTTAGTAATTTAATCCTGTTTAAAGTAATTCTTTATACAGTCAAACTTTTATAATTTCACAGTTTTTAGACCAAAAAATTATCAATGTAAAATTAAGGGTGTGAAAATAATAATAAAAAAATAATTTAAAATGAGAATTTAAACTTCGAATTAACATATAAATTATAATATTTAACTGATATTTAAATGTAATTTTTGCACACAATTAATTTTATTAGAAAATTTAACACAGAGTTAAGTTGCACAAAGTATATTAAATCAGGATATTAAAGGTATTTATTTATATTCTTGTAATTTACTTTTTAGCAATTATTAATAAAGTGTGTTAATTTCACTAATTTTTGTTAATTTACACAAAATTAATCTTAAAATATTGACCACTATTTGTAAAAAAAAGTGAAAATTGAGAAACAAATCAATGACTGGTTTGATCACAAGTGTGTGAAAGTGAAAATAAATAATTATGAAATTAACTATATACTATAGCATAGGTCCCAAAATTAGGTTTTAATTATATGTGAAATTAACAGTTTGTAAAATTAAACAGTGTGATTTTAGAAAGATTTTACTGTATTATATTAAATTTTAAAATATTCACTAAAACCTGATTTTAGCCAATTTAGAAAATTGAGCCATAATAAGCATCAGAGGTCCGCACCATTGGTACTGAAGTTGTAATAAGTTGTTATTTGAGAGTTCCGTATATGTAAGGTATGGCTGAAAATTTATCGGTTGTACAGATATAACATCCACTGGTCGTTCACCCAAACCCGTGAATAGTTCCGAACTTTCATTCGTAAAGTTATAGCAATTATATTGCGTTTTCATTATTTGTTTATTGTTTTAACAAAATTGTTATTTAATATATATTATAATTAAATATAAATTATTATTATTATATATATTTTTGTTGTTTTATAATTATATATAATTTAGAAATAATATTTAATTTTGTTTTTTTTAATTTGAAACATTTTTTATTTTATCAAATGTTTTATTAATACTAAATAATTTAAAACCTTGCAAATATGTTGAATACTGTGCATTTTTAAAATGTTCCAACTAATTTACTTTTATTTAGTACATTTTTTCTTGTTATTATAAATTGTAATAGTACGCTTGCTAAAATGAAATATTTTAAACAAAATAAATCAATTCCACAAATAAATTAATTTTAGTAAATTAGATTAAAACGCCTTAAATAATTAAAAAAATTTAATTAGATTTGTAGGGCTGATTTAAAAATAAAACAAGTTATAATATTTATTCTTTTATAAAACAAACTTTTAACAATAAAATAATTATGTACTTTTCAATATGTATTTTTAAGAATGGTATATTTTGTTTAAAATATTTTATTTGTAGCTGGTTTAATAAATTTTAATAAGCATATAATAATAATAATGCATTTTGTAATCTTTTAAGATGTCTATTTGATATAAATTATTAACTTCTTTAACAATCAATATAATAGATAATTAACGTATTATTTGTTAGGTATTAATTAAAATTATTTTACAGTTTTTATATACAATTTATTTATTAAATATAGGAAATAATTCTATAAACATGATATAGAGACAAACAAAAAATTTAATGTTTTTTATTGTTTAAAAGCATTATATTTTTATTAAATTTTAATGCAATTAGAGATATATCTGACTAAAGTTTATGTCTAAATAGCTTTTATTATAGTTTTGATATTTTTTTATAGGAATAACCCAAAAATTCAATGTTACTCTTTAGTATTATAAAAAAAACTAACAAAGTGTATTTTATAAATTATAAATCACCTTTTTATATCATTAGTTTTTAAAGTGTAAAATTTTAATATAAAATATTTAATTTATTATACTTTTAATAATATTTTTAATTTTTTTTATATAACTTTAATGTTATTTATGATGTTTATCGCGAAATATCAATTAATTTTAGAAATAAAGCAATTGTTAGAATCA
>JAQFXP010004808.1:0-10101 GCA_034693685.1 Belba bartosi
TCTCTCTCTCTCTCTCTCTCTCTCTCTCTCTCTCTCTCGTCCCTCTCTTCTATCATTAGTTAAATTAAAGCCAAAGTATTCTCAAATATCTTATTATTCTTTGGTTTAAAAATAACAAAAACATCAAAAGATATATTTGAAAGAAGTTTTGCGTCAATCCATACAAACCATTATCTAAATTGATTCCAATATATAGAGAGCGAGAGATAAAGCTTTAGAAATAAATAAAAGATTGAGAAAAAGTTTCCTTAAACATAAACATTAGACTTAACATAAGAGCCGAGTTATGTAGAGATCAGTTCAGTTCTTCACTTATTTGAAGAGATGATCGACTCTCGACTTCAGATTAGAGTTGTGATTAAAAACCCTAAACCCGCGATCAAACCAAAATCCATTGATTAAATTATTCCTTGTTTTACAATAGATTAGGTAAATGTGGAAAATTATCTATAAATTTGTTTAAACAAATTAACTAGGATATAAACACTCAATTCGGATCGAATCGGGTCCATAAAAGTTTATTTAATTTGAGTTTTTCCGAGATATTTAAAAATTATTTAGTTTCTCTGTTTATATTAAACATATTTAAAAAATTAAATCTAATTAATGTGTTCTCAGATTTGCACAAATTCTTAGACATTTAAAAATTATTTATCAAAATTAGAATATTTTTATCTCGAAGTTATAATAATAGACTAAAAATAATTATATAGGTGATAATTTTATGATTATCTAAAAAGTGTTCTAGTACAATGCATTTGGGTATGTGAATCGGGTGTGGGTTTGACCATTACTGTCAACTTTAGCCCAAATGCAATGCATTATATTCTATAATATTCTTATCATTGTTTCACTTAAATCACGTATTTATGTCTATAACCCGAATAGAGACCTAATTCTAATCGAAGAGCAGTCACGCGCTCAGGAGAGCCTTAAGAGACGAATGGATAAACTGAAGAATACAATACAGAGCGCCAACCAGGCCGTAGAGATCGAGCGCAAAAAGAACGTCGACTTGCTCAATTTGATATTTCCGGCCAACGTGGCCAAGAAGCTGTGGCTGGGCGGGCAGGTGAAGGCCCAGCAGTACGACCACATGACCATGTTGTTCTCAGACATCGTCGGCTTTACGGCGATCTGCTCTACAGCGGCCCCTCTGGTGGTCATCAATATGTTGAACGCTCTCTACACTCAATTCGATGCATTTTGTGGCGAAATCGATGTCTATAAGGCATTCACTTCTCTTTTATTACGCTTTTAGTTCAAATCAAATATTTTTGACTAAATTTTTGTTTCCTATTATATCGACTAAATTGTATTTTTATTAAAGACAGAGACCATTGGCGATGCCTACTGTGTGGCCGCGGGTTTACATTTGGAAAGTTCTTTCCACGCGATTAGAGCCGCGTTTATGGCATTGAAAATGATGGAAGCCGTCGCTAATTTTAAGCCCCAGGGTCTTCATGTCAAGTCCGTTCAGGTATTGGTTCTGCTTTTTCAGAGCTAACACTTTTCTCATTGTTTTTTTATTTACTCGTTTGGAATTATTTTTAATTAAAATTTAATTATTAGTTTGTTTAAATTTTTTAGCTTATTTATCAACCTGTTACAAATTTGTGTTTAAATATTAATTTTTAATTAATTAAATAATTATTTGAATTAATAAGTTAGTTTTTAAATTTTAATTTTAAAAATATTTTATTTTTTTTATTTGCATTTTGAAATATATTTTATTAAAGTTTTCTATAAATTAATTAAATCATAATATCATATACAGTAGAATATGTATATACAGTACAATATAATATATATTTAAATTAAAATAAATTTATTATAAAATTGCATTAAAAGTATTGTCTAAAAGTAAATTTGTATATTTTTTAGATTTAAAAGCTATTTTTCAAATAATCTTACTAAAAATGACACTATTATATAGACAATATCAACCATTTGTGGTTTAAACTCATTTTCTTATCAACTTTTTGCAAATAATTTTTCATTTTCTTAATTCATTTCATGTATTCTTTTGACACTTTTTCTTATTTCAGAAAAAGTTATTTTTTCTTTACTTCAAATGAAAAATTGAAAACAAAATAAAGAAGTATTTGATAGCATTTGTTTTGTTATTATATTATTTTCAAACAAAAAACAAACTTAAATTAAATGAAACTTTTTTTAATAACAAAAATAAAATATTTTTTATACATTTCATATATCAAAGATGCGAATAGGACTGCATAGCGGCAGCTGTTTGGCCGGCATAGTAGGCCAGAAAATGCCCAGGTATAGTAGGCGTTTATTGATTGCTTGATTAATGGATTAGTTGTATTGAAGCAAAACTATTAATCAACTTATTTGCCAATCAATAGGTATTGTCTGTTCGGTTCTAACGTCACTCTCGCCAACAAATTCGAGTCCAGTAGTGAAGCGATGAAAATCAATTTGAGTCCAACTACTTATCGGTCGATATTTCTCAGACTTTTGTGTCTCTTATTAATTGAATTTTATTTTATATATTTTTTTAGATTACTTAAAGACAAAGGATTTTATTTTACGCAAAGAACGAGCGAATGCCTGCCCAAGGAGTGTCCGCCCGATATGGAACGGCTCAGTTTCTTTCTGGATGACTACAAACATCCGTTCCTTCGCGAAGAGCTCTGTCTCTCAATGCATATAAACAAAGCTCTCCAAGACTTTCACACAAAATGATTGAAATGTTATCTAATTTTTAAGTTATATAAGAATTGCAATAATGTTTAGCTTTTTTGTGTTTTTGGTTATGATTTTTTAAATTTATTTATTTATAAATTGTTTTGAATCCTTTAATTTTAGTTTTCATTGTTTTATTACTAATAAATTAACTCATAATAAGTATTTAAAATTTCGCACAAAATATGTACAAAATATTTAATAATTCTTTACAAATAAAGTGAGAATTAATTTATTTAAAAATTTTAAAGTTATTCTTAATCTAAATAATATACAATTGAATTACTAGTTTATGAATAATATTTTAGAATTTAAAAATTAAATTTTTAAAATCAAACTTAAAATAATTTAAAACTTATTGATAGATTCTAAAGTCTAAATAATGATTAAGATTTTTTCTGGAATAATAATTTTTTAAAATTAAAATTTAAAAATTGCATTTACTGTATTTAATGAGCTTGTTAAAAATTTAAATTTATTTACTTTTTAACTGACAAATTAAAAACATTTTAGTCTTTTAATTTTCCAAATAATTATAAATTACTATTTAATTAAAATTATATAAAACTTTTGTTTATTATTATTATTATTAATATTATTTAAGCTATTTGAATTGCAATATTTTATAAAAGTAAAGTCTAGGTTAGTTTTATTTAAGAATGTGTTGTTATGGAGCTAGCTGAATTGAATTTTATAACAGATTTACTAAAATATAAATTTCAATAAACTCTAGTATTATAAAATAGATATAGTCATAGCAAATATTTAACTGGCATGTAACATTAAACATGTAACATTGTTTAAAAATGTGAAAATGATATATTTTTATTATTTTAAAATACAGAAAAATTATATCTGAAAATGCAATATTTTTAAAAACAAGTTTGAAAACAAAAATGTACAAAATTATATTGGCAAAAGTTGTTAAAAATTCTGTTTTATTTTTTGTTTACAAACTATTACTTTAAACCAATTTTACAAAACTGTAAAACAATTCAAATTATAACCATTAATAAGCAGTTGTTCATTGAATCTAGCTAGTTATTGAGTTAAGTAGTTAAATTAATATATTAAAAAAAAATAAAATATTGTATGATATTTTCTAATTAGATTTGTTATATTAAATTGTTTGATTGTTTTAGTTTGTTTAATATAGCTATAAAAATTGGTTAAATATTATACTGTAATTATATACAACACACAAAATGCATAATTATATGTTTGATATTAAATTTTTTATTAATTAAAAAGTAAATTCTGTTTCTGATAGTAAGCCAAACCTTTATTGATTGCGTTTTAACAAATTGATTGATTAGACTAAGACTGTATTCAAAATCTGATTGTGTGAGAGGGAGAGAGAGTGAGTGAGAGGACCATCAGGTGCTGCCTCTGAGTCATTGCAACAGAAATACTGTTCTCTCGGGTATTGCCATTTGTCACGAAATAAAAACTTCTTAACTTTGCTGTAATTTCTGGCTTAGAGTTTACGGCAGAATCGAGCGAAAGACGTATGAAACTAATGGCAAGTCTTTGATAGTGTAATCAATAAATCATTTGATTAGTGGCAGACAATCGAGAGTTAGGGCTGACTTCGATTCGGCTCTCATTCCTGTTTCTCTGACACTTCAATTGGATAAGGGTTTCCGATATTGGTTTCTAACACTAAAACATTAAATTAAATGTCGTTTTAAACTTTCTTTCCTCTTTTTATTTTAATGTTTTCATTTATTTAAACATTTATTCGTTTAAACTTTGAACTCGATTACAAGAAATCGATTAATTTTTGTAATAAAATCAATAAAATGTAGAATTTTATACAAACTTTAATTTTTTAGGAATGATTTAACATTTTGTATAATTAAATATTTAACAATTCTAAGCACATTTTTTACATGCAACTATATAAAAACTAATTTAGCATTTAAATTTATAATTTATTGTTTTATCAAGATTAACGTTTGCTTTTATAGTTTTTCTGTAGTTTTTTTTAACTCTCCGAGATTCATTTTTAATTCTAAATCATCAAGCTTTTGTATTTAAACTTGCTTAAGTTTATAGTTAAGTATATGTCAAATATTTAGCTGTTCTCGATTTAGACATTCTGAATTTAACTTAAGTAGAGATAAATCATATTAATATTTTATCCAATAAAAACTTAATCCAAAACTTTGTTGCTTTTATATAAAGTAATTACTTAGCTGTAAGCTTAAGCAAGCACAAATGATTCAACTTTACAAATTTTGATACGTCTAAATTGAAAGCAGCTAAATCCTTAACAGTAAAATAACATCTAATCCCAAGATATCTAAAATTATTTATGAGTATAAACCGTAATTTTTATTGTTGTTTTGAAATGTTAATACATTTATTTAAAAATATTTATTAACATTCTTTTTTCTTATAATTGACAGAATTTATAAACTTATATTTATAAATTTAAGACATATTTGGATTTTAATTAAATTTTTTATGTTAATGTTTACTTATTTTAATAAAGTAACTGAAAAAAATTATTTGATATTTTTATTGTTAATTTTAACATTTTATTTGCATTATTTGCAATTTAATAAAACGTTTTGAATAAATTACTGTTGAATTAGTAAACAATACTTAATATAATATTTAATATATTAAGCTATTTTACAAAATAGTTTTTACTGTTTTGCAAATTTTATATTTTGCTTTAAACCGTTTATGATTAATAAGGCTCTAATTTTGTCTCATTTTTTATCTTGTTTGTGACGTTACAGCTATTTATTTTTTCAGTCACGTCCGAGGGCTGTAATAGTGCACAACCGGGGGTTTTAGACCAGTCAGAAATCGTCACTTTACCGTGAGATATGGTAACTCTGGATAGTGGTCACAATTTTCAGAGCACACACCTGAACGCTCGGTATACGTAGTTTGTGGCTAAACCGCTTGTACACTACCAATTAACCGCGCTTGGTAACTATCCCGTGGTCGTCTTGCCCCCAAACCTTATTAAACTTTTGAAAAAGATAATTAGTTCGGGCGGGGTTTGAACCCACTACCAGTTAGTTAAGTCAGGCTTAACTGCAGTCGGACGTCTTGAATACCACTTTTAAAATGTTTATGCATTACCACTAATTGATTTAATTATCATTTGATAGTAGCAATGTCTTTAGATCCATATACAATTTTTATACTCGACTTTCATACCCAATGATAAATGGATCAATTAGTTGTGATTTGAAGATATTTCTGCCATCAGATGAAAATTAAATCAATTAGAGGTAATTTATAATATAAGAGGTAATTTTATTATATTTTATTAATTTTTATTTTTGTTGTAATTTATAGTCTAAATAGTTGTGATGTCACAAATGAGATGAAAAATGAGACAAAATCATAGCCCAAGTGAATAAATATTATATATATTTTTTTATTTACTTATGGGAAAAGTTATTCTAACAACTTAATATAGATTTACCATTTATATGAGTTTTATTTTATTGCACACAACTGATTGAATTTATTTGTTTTAAAAAATATGTTTTTATGAAAAGTTTTTATTAAATTTGTCAAACTAAAATATATTGCTTTTTTATTTTAAATTAGAAATTGATTCATGCTTAACACAAGTTTATGGTCAATAAATTTTTAGCTTTTCTTAACTTTATTTTATGTTTTGATACAGATGAGATTTAAAAAACTAAAATTTTAAAATTTTGCAAAACTTTGCTTTAAAAGAAATTTACTTTAAAAGTGTTTTCGTGTATTTGAATAATTTGACAAATTTAACGAATTTGAATAAATCTAAAGTTAGACTAAAATGTTAAATAATTATATTTTTAAAACATTACAAACAAATAGTTTTCAAACAAATATGAGTTTAAATACTATTTTTTGAAAAATTATTTTAAAATATTTTATTTAAGATAACGTTTTTAATCTACAAATGTATTTATGCTATTATTTGAAAAGTATTTGCTTATTATGCTATTACAGTATTGTATTAAAAAATAGTTTCTACTAATAATTTATATAAAATTTTAAATTGATTTTAAGTTTAGGAATAAAAACCAGAAATTGAGAAGTAATTGAATTAGAAAAAAATTTAGATCATTAAAATATACACTGTATAATAAACTTGTTTAATTGTGTTTGCAATCTAATCAAATTTAACTAATTTTAGACCAAATTTAAACAAAATTTAGCTAAATAAACTGAATTTGCCAACAATTTTCTAAGCAATTGATATTTTTTCTTTAGTAAAGAGCCAGGGTCAAATAAATGCCAATTCTCCAAATCAGATAATACTTGATTAATATCCCCCTTTTCAATTTATGATTTAAAACTAATTAATCATTATAAATTGTAAAGTTACATACCAAAAAGGAAAATATTTTTGTAAACGTTTTTTGTCAAAAAACTTGTTCAGAATTTCTGTTATCACTCGAGTAGTACATCAAAAGATAAAAACTTTTTAACGGCTATAACAGAAAAGAGTGAAATCTCTTAAAACATATTGAAGTGATTTTTGTGTTTGACATTTCCAACGATTTAATGATCCGATTCTAACTTTTCACTTCAATACCGGACCAATTGTATTGAGTACTCAATTTCTTAGTATATTTTTTCAGCTATCGCTACAATATTGTCGAAATGTATAGATATTTTCATATAATTGAAAATCATATGTAAGGAATACATCCAGTTTTGTCACAATTTGAAACCAATACCAGGTATAGACAGTAATAGCAAAATGTTGATTTATAATGGAGAATTTAATAAAAAAATTTTAAAAATTAATTGTTTTGCTATTATATATTTTTTTATTTTTACAAATTAAACGTTACAGCATATTACGGACATACAGTAATTACTTTATTTTAACAGTCAGAATATTTTTGTAATTTAGATTAATTAAGCAACCAAATTTTCAAAAATATTTATATTATTAATTTAGAAAACTAACTGAAGTTAAAAATTGTATGAATTAATACTTTATTTTATAAAAACATAAATTATTATTATTATTAAAAAAAGTTATGATTTATAGTAATTTAAATTTGGATTAAAGAAAAATATTTAAACTTATATTAGTAATAATTTAAGAATTTAAATTTATTTATTAAATTAACTTCAATTGAAAAAATAATAAAATTTAAATTAAAAATAGATTAAGTTTGTTATTAATTTTTAAAAGTTTTTTTACATTTTACCTTAACTTACTTAATAATTTTATAAATTATGCAAATATGCAAAAAAATGTTTAATATTAAAAACAAATTAAAAATTTTTAAATTAATTATTTTGCAATAATTTTTTACTGAAATGAAATATTTAATTTAATGACAAAAAATGACTTAAAACAAAATATTTGCAAAACGTATCAAATAATGTATGTAATAAGAAATATATTATATTTAAATTTGTAATGATTACCAAGCACAGCTTTTTGGTTTAATAAAAAACTTGTAAATATAAAAAAATTAAAAAAAACAAATAGGTTGTTTAACTTAGCTAATAAAATTTTGATATAATTATGTTATAACTTATAAGTTATAACTTATAACACTATTTCAATAAAAAAAATTTCAAATATTTTTACAATTAAAATTATAAAATGTTTATATTTTTTTAACAATAAATATCATTTTTAAAAATTGCATTAAATTTTTTTTAATATATGTTTTTAAAAAGATTATTTATATAATAAATATATAATGCTTTTATATATGTATACTTAATATTCTAGATTTATTAGAAGTTCTAATCTTATAGTTAATCAAAATTTAATTTATTGAAATAGTACTTATTATATGACTTTAATTAATTTAACAAGTACAATATAACAAGCCTTTCAGATAAACTATTAAAAAGCTTAGAAATGACTATAATATTAAGAATTAATTATTGTACTTGCTTATTGCTGAAGCATAATACAATAATATAACTTGAATTAATTTTATTGCATTTACTGTATATCAATTTTTATGTCTCTTCTTAATACATAAAATTTAAACTTATTGACAGCATTTTCGACATAACAATCAGATATTAAGTGAAAATAGTGTTATAAAAATTGATTCTTTGAAACAGAATTATTGAATTGAATTTTTTCAACTTTATAAATGTTGTCAATTAATTGAGTCTGAAATTCGATCATAAAAATAGTGAAAAATGCAATTTGTGTGTGAAGTCGAGTTAGGAAATGCATTTATTTCTACAATGAATTATATTTTTTAAAATTTAATTCAAAGCAGAAATGCCTTAAATAGTGGTTTTTGAAATGAGACTGAAGTCTTCAGAAATAAATAAAATTTGATAAAACTTTTTGAATGTTTTTAATATATTTTGTCGAAAACAATTGAAAATTCGGAATTGAATTTCAAATATTGATTGAAATGAGAATTCGGTTTTCAACAAAACAATTTTTATTTATTTTTTAAAACTAAAATAGTCAAATTAAACTTGTTGTAAATTGTTTGCTATTTTTCATAATAAAGTAATTTGGATTGTATTGAAAATAATTTGTTAAATGTTTAGAATTTATTGCCGAAAACATTTCACAAAAGAATTTTTGGCAATTGAGGAAAATCTAATTGATTAGTATTGATGATAATAATAGACAACAATAAAGAACATCATTATATCAATTGATATAAATATATATACCAAAGAAGTTCACTATATTTTTACATCTCTTTTCAGTAATAAATAATTTTTTTATTGTCGAATTGGGAGTAATAGACATATTCTTTGAGATTTTGTGTTTCCTGACTGAAAAAAAAACACAAAAATACATTAAACCTCTTGTATTATAGCCCAGGAATTATGTAAATCTATGTACAGTCTGTTATTCAGCACTATATGTGCATTGAGTCGAAATAAAGGGAGGGATAGTAAGTGGATGTATAGATACATTAGCTTTGTTGTTGTTGTTGTTGCTACTGTTGTTCCATTGTGATTTGGTTCATAAAAGGCCAGGTTTTTTATTTTCTCAAAATAAACAATTGCCCTTATTTACTTTAAATAATTTTCACTAGACAAAATTTAATTAAATTTTTTTAGTTTTTAAAATGTTAAATTGTTTTAAAATTATTAATCTATTTTTAAAAAGCAAATATTTGACAATTATACTTGTTATTTTACTTCATGTTAATCTTAGCCCTATTTACTCAGTCATCACAATAGAGATGTGCCAAACAATGTAATAGTTGTTTCAAATACAGTATACAACTCAACGATAGTTATAAATTGCTTTAGTATTTGGAAAAAAAACTTGTTATCAAAAAAATATAAATCCGTTGAATCGATGAAATTTTTTTGTGATGACAATTCTCTATATATAAAATGTTTGACTTTACAATAGGGAGAACTGCAAATCATTAGTTGAATGTAAGCAAACATATAAAAAGCTTTTTT